>OVAN01017406.1:0-10019 GCA_900406275.1 Anastatica hierochuntica
CATGTAATAGCTTATAGCGAACTGATCATGTATTAAAAACCTCGAATCTACTTTAAGTACTAAGTTAAGTTAAATTTGTTAAATGTGATGAATGACTTAACTTTAAAAAGGAAAAGACTTGTCTAAAATCGAACTGAACACGCAAATTGTTAAGAAAAATTGAGCAAGGGTCTNTAAACCTACGACACCAATGTTTTCGTCTATATCAGAAAGTTGGAATCAAGAACAAGTCAATGCTATGCTCACGTTACTTAATGGACTAAAACAGAGAGTTCCTTAGAAACATTTACCCGATAAAGAAAGCATAGATAAAGTTATAATTGATATGGGTGCTTCACACCATAATGGGAGATTTATCGTTGTCAGCATATGTTAAGAATATACTTCCATCTGATGTAAAATTTCTTAATAGATCAGCTAATGCAACGGAAACAAGAGCTTTTGAACTCAATGTCATGTATTCTTTTTCAGATGTTCTTTACGTTTGAAATTTAAATATCACACTTATTTATGTTGCTTAGGTGATTCGACATATAGATTGCATATTGATCTTCACTGATACACTTTATGTTTTCAAGAGGATCCCGATTGGATACGTTGAAAAGCGTGAGATGGTATTAAAATGTAGGGATATCTAATTTATATAAATTACTCCTGTGAATGATATGTTAACATAACATCGAATTTCTTTGTAGATATTCAACTAAAACAATTTAGATTCTTTTTTCAAATCTATAGGTACTATTTTAAACAATTAAAAATACACATTACATATTATCAAGTAAAACAAATATTGATTTCTAAATAAATACAATATCCATAGCAATTTTATTCGTATCTATTTTTGTCAAATATATTTTTGTGATTATTAAATTTATTATTAAGATATTTGGTATTAGGTTTTTCTAATCCTCTATATTCCTCAAAATAAGTATCATTTATTCTTCCTCTGCGATTAATCATGTTAACCCATTCTCGCAAGGTTCAGGGGTTAGCTAATCTTGGTACAATGCAAGCCTTCTTTCACGGAACCGCCAACTCTAACTCGAACCAATCGCTTTTGCCTTGCAGTTTGCTTGGCAAAAAAAAAAGAATTGGCAAAAAAAAGGAAAAGAAGAAAAAATGAGGGTGAACAAATTTTCTAATAAGTTGCTCAGTGAAGACCAGACCAAATCAACAGCTTAACTGAATACTAACCCAGCCCTGATAATCTAGACATAGGCCAAACCACAAAGATGACACCTAATTCACCCAAAGAAACAAGCATGACACTAGACAACTTAACTGAATGCAGGAACACTCCGAAAGGCTACCATCATCATGGGATAAGTGCTCATACACATCGCTTGATGGCAGCTTTATCGATCTTAGAGCTACAAAACAATATATCGACTTGCTCCCCACACCCTCCCCCATGCGACTCCGGTAACACAGAAACCCTCCGTCTGTGCCCCGTCCAAGTCAGGCCAGACTATGGTAATATACAAATCCTCCATCTATATCCCACCACAGTCCGCTTATCTAGCCCACCTCGGTTGCAACCAATCATAGCGATATGGAATCTACCATGGTGCTCTTGGATCGTGTCGATCACTAAGAACAAACATCTACCTGAGATTCAACTCATTTATTTATGCATTTAATATTCTTTTGCAATTCTAAAGCAATACCGGTTTAACCATAATCATTACTAAACATACGATTATTGTATCTAGTTAATCAATATCATAACTAACTATGATCTCTCTAGTGACAAATCACAGAAGACCCGAATATATAGGCATAAAACAATATCATATGTAAGCAAGCAGACACCTAGCGGAATCAATATATCTCAGCTTAGAACATGTAAGACTTAAATTCAGTATAACGCGATTTAATCTAACACGAGAGGTGGAAGCATTCACGATCTTCATCTTGACGTAGAGTTTTGGAGAGAACTTGAGGCGAACCTAAAAGACTATGTAGGCTTGGAATAGAAGTTTTGGATCTCTTTGAAAGTAGTCAAACCAAACTGGTCAAAATTGTTTTCCTTACATAATTGAACCGTTATGAACACGAATGAATAAAACAAGAACTGACTCTTAACTTTTTGATTCCTCTAGTAAGAATGAAGCCCGATTTACTCAAATCAATCACCATTTGCTTAACCAAAATGACACTACCTTCAGACTGATCAGATACGCAGACTGCGCCACTACCTCTCACGAAAACCATCATAAAACTCAGAATGTGAATCCGCTTGTTGGAGATGATAGAAAAAGAGTTAACTACTTACCAAAAAATTTCCGGATTGAAAGTTTTTGTTTCAATCAACTTTTTCTCCCTTTACCAAGACTGGTCACATAAAACCCTTGAGCTAAGAAGCTTCAAAAACACAATAATAACTCGATAACTATCCGTTTGACTTAATAATCACCGTTGATTCTCAAGACTCTGTTTCCATGAAGAAATCCTCCAAAGTACACCTCAAGCAGACCACACATTAGTCCTTCACATTGCTTTGGAATCTCTACGACACAACTGGTTTTTTGGGTTTTCAAGGATTCAGATTATTCTTGATCAAGAAGTAACGTCTTTTGATGTATAAATTCGATTGCAATTTTGATTATTCATGTAGATTTTTGGTAATAAGGTTAATTTAGGAAGCTTTGGATTGAACACTAACTCCTTAGGATCCAGACTAAACACTTCATGCAAAACCTTCTTTCAACCATGTTCTTCTTCTTCTTCTTCTTCCTCCTCCGTCTCCTCTCCATATCTCTGTTTTGATCGATTTTGTCCAGCCTTAGTTGAGCTCTATGCCTTCCTTCTCTATCGTGTTCCTACTCTGACTCATGTATCCACCTACACTTCACCGCTCGTGCTCTTCTTCATCTGTCTCAAAACTCTATGTCTTCACGGTTTTGTCTACTCCTTCTCGCAAGCTCCTTTTACCTATGCAGTGATTCTCGTTCTCTCTCTCTCTTAATTAGCTTTCTCTTTCTCATGTATATCTCTCTCTTGCTCTCAATCTCGTACTCCCTCTTTCTCTATTCCATCTGAAAGATGGTGACGGTTAGGAAGTTTCGGCATTAGGGTTCAACTATCACTTTTAATAAATTATAAAAAAAAAGTTAGGTTTAGCTCACCTAAATCAAACCAATTCACAGTTAGGAAAACTGGGTTGTTACAGTTTATCTCATTCACTTTTTTGCTCTTCATATCGTTATCCAACTCATTTTTATTGCACTTGTCATTTTTAATATCTTTTTCAACTTATCTTCTAGTACACTACCATTTGCAACTGTAAAGATTCTATTTTTAACAAGTTATTCGATAAATCACATATATTAATATACTAACATTTTATAAATAAAAAATAATTTTAAGTGCTAATCAATTTTAAATGTTCATACATATACAAGTTTATGATACTTATAGTTTAAGTTAACTATCTTTCATATATACTAGGTGACTATCCCCGCAAGCGGCTCGTTATTTTTAGAATTTTTTTCATATTTTGTATACAAATTTAACTATTTATATGAATTTATATTTTTTTACTGTGATGTTTTCTTGGCAATCATACATTAATTAGAAGGTAATTCCAAATTGGATGTCCAATTTGGAAAAAAAAATGTCTACAAAAGTATACTCAAGAAATAAAATACGAAAGACTCGAGCCAGAAAATCTATCTTCACATTTAGCGAACGTGGGAAAGGAGCCAGGGAGAAATCCGAAGGTTATGAGCTTAACCCTTGGAATTCTTCGATGAGAGTGTGGAATGCTAGCTATCCTTCTGGCTTATTGATGATTGAGATCAGCTCGGCACAATCCGTCTCAAAATCTTGGAAAATGATCCTTCTATCACTGAGTATACTCATTGCTCATATTAATGCTTCCATCTTTGCATGTGGTGGTGAGAGGCTTTGTCTCTGATCTATCTCCCCGATAAGTATAGTCATCTCTTGTTCGTCTAGACAGACCCACTGAAGGCTAGATGTAGGATCCTGATTCTTCTATGCCCCATCCATTCTACATGTAATACACTTTTTGCCCCATATGTAGCCCGAGATACTCCATTCGTTACTTTTTGTTCCACTTGCAAGACATGTGCTTCTTTCCATGGTGTAAAGTCACTCTTCGATCTATTTAAAATTTCCTCTTATTTTGATTGTAAACCTTAAAAAAAAGCTTTTTATTTCTTGAGTTTCACATATACCATTAGATCCATGAAAATATACTATAATGATCGTTATCTATCTGTTTTGAGCGATCATTCCCAAATAGATAGTCTATATTAGTATAGATAGAGCTCGTATGAAAAATTTCTTGTCGTGAAGTGAATGTGAGTTCGTGTAAACCTACATATCAAAGGACATTCAAAGAAAATGAAATTCACTCTCTCTTCCTAGATGCCATAACATCTGCACAAAGTGTCACTGTATTCCCCTATGTGTCAAACTGGATGTGACAACTAGAGCTCATGAGACTATTTGCTATATGAGATGTTGTATAATCAATGGACATTTACTCTTCCATAATGTGCCTTGATGATTTTTAACCCTGGTCCCCAACCTAAGTTATTAAGGCGAATTGATTAAGGTGCATGGAGTAGGTTTTATCCTAACTTGACCGTATAATTGCCAAATTTCTTAAAGTGCCATATCATACCATCATGTTTGGTTATCCGACTTGGTTTAATCTCTCTAGTTAGTGGTATATCCTCCGAGTCCATGAACTCTTGTAGAGCTGGTAAATGTCATTCCCTTTTCATAGTGTTAACTAAATATGAGAATTCTAGATTTGAATGTCAAATACTTTCACATCCTCGGGCTGTCCAACGATTCACATCCGGAACCAATATATTACTTCCTAATCCTCTTATAATTTGTATCCCTTGCCTGATAAGCTCATGGGTAGAGAAGATACTTTTTCATCCAAAACAGGGTGAGTACGACTTAGTCGCTCATAGAGGGTGTATATTCTTATAATATCATTCGCTTAACACTCGAAAGCTAGAGAGTTTGAAAACTGAAATAGTCTCCACAATTTTTTTGCAGTAAGGTTGAATTGAAGTCTTCCAATGATTTAAACCTTAAACACCTTTAGCTTTTGGTATACAAAGTTTTTTCCATGCATATCAATGTAAACCACGGTTACATCCATTAAAACTCCACCAGAATCAGGAAATCACACTAGTTAACTTCGTCGTAAACTCTTGGAGAAGTTTAAAGCATTGACATTACATAATTGTGATATATTTAAACTAAATAAGTTAAAATATCTTGTAAGTTGATAACCACATATATAATTGTATACTAGTTTTTTTCTATCAACCACATAATTGCATACTAGTTAGTTGACCCGCATGTAATTGCTAGACGAAAATGGGTATTTTCCTTTGGTAATTTTTGTAATATACATTTTATTAATTTAAATTTTATTAGTTTAGTATAGTTTTCATGACGTTCGTCCAAATGTTTCTTTAAAATTATTATTTTAACACGAAAATAGATTTATAAATTTTTATTACAATTTCTATTAAAATATTATTAAATAATATATAGAGTGAATTTGTCAAATGATAAAAAAACAGTTTTAGTTAGTACTCTTAGAGTCTAAAATTAATACTAATATAATATTGAAGTTGAATTACATATTTACTCTGATCTACACACCCAAAGCTTGTGAAGTTCTCTCTTCTCTCTCCTTTATTCTGAAGTCTTTTACCGATCTCTTTTATTTTTTGGTTTTTTGTTCTATTCCGAGTATTTGATTGTTGTTCCGGTTTTAATACGGTTTTGTTTTTCCGATGGTATTCGGGATTATCCGACTATGTTCGGCTAGGGTTATGTAGTCCTTCTTCTCCTCCTCCTCCTCTCTGTTTATTTTTCTATCGTTTTACTTTATGTTTGATTTTTAGACATCCTTCTTTTCGTCTGAGTTGATGTAGTCCTTACTTTATATCCTCGCTTCATATGGCGAGACCAAGTTTGCGGCCATCATTTGGCCATCAAAGCAGGTTCATCTCTTCGAAAAACAGAGATCGGTTTGACTATCACAAGAAGGAACCCGGTATGTTCTTCATCGTATAGGAGAGAAGCTCGGAGAGGAGGAAGATAAAAGGATTAGAAGGCATAGCTGAAACGGCGTTATTATGATGTTGTAGATAATCTGGAATACAAAGGTGAGCTACGACGGAAGTCGGAGGAGAAGAACACGCTGACGTAAGGTTCTGCACTCAATGTCCACCACTAAAGGATATGTTGCCATGTGTCCAAGAACACAAAAGATAACGCTAAAAATGTGTGGTCCATTTTGTTTGTTTCCAAAGGAAGATTATTGCGTTTGATAATTTCTCTTTCTGGGCTTTTGCATTTATATGTATTCTACCCTTTGTAATTTTTCATGGGCCTTCAATAAAATCTTATTGTAGATAAAAAAGAATTACATATTTACTCTTTAATACTACAAATTTGGGAAAATTGCCAAAAAAAATTCCTAACTTTTAAATTTTGGCCAAAAAAATTCTCAACTTTCACTTAAACCATTTTTTTTTTGTTAAAAGTTTTTCTATTTAATTGCGAGAACCACAAAACATTACAAACGATTACAATCGTAGAGTCAAAAACGGTGAAAATAGAGGATCCATGACAAAACAAGGAAAGGAAAAACAGTATAGCGGACATGAACTTAAGCCTTAATGCAAGATAAGCCGATTACTAGAGGAGACTCGGGAGAATTCAATCCAATAAGCTGAGCCGATGGGGTACCAATCCTAGCATCAACTCATTTAGAAGAATCCACCTCCTTTAGCGAATGACCAGGGAAGAACGAAGCTCAAAACACTGACTAAACCGATCCTAAAACCTTGCAGGAAGATCATACTTTCCCCGAACTTTGTCTAACAATTGAAATCGACATTATGCAACAGAGGCAGAGCAAAGGACTTACGCAATTAGGACCTTGAATTGGAGAAGGAAACAGGGCTCGTGGTAAGACGAACCGCAAAGCAGAGGGTGAAACTTGAAGACGAAAGACGCAGCTCTCATCTTTGCAAAGCCTCCGGAATGGCAAGAGAAGAGCACAACTTCAGAACCTCAAGAAACCAAATCCAACGTAAAGAGAGGAGCCGAAGGAGGGTTGTGACTGGATGGTCTCGGAAACAGATGAATATGGAGGAGATGTTTATAGCGGCGAAAAGAAAGAGCTCAGACTATCCCAACGGCAAGAGAAGAGCAACAGACCGAGATCCCACTCCAAGATGACTCGAACAAAGACCTAAACCTCAATCAAACTCCACTAATCGAGCAGTAGCAATGCCCAACCTGGAGGACAAAGTAAAGAAAAACACGAAGGGACCAACCGTCGCAGACCTGGAACCTAGCTAGGGAGAGGAGGCTCTAACTTTGGGTGAGCAGGAAAGATTCCTTTCCTCCATGGATGAAATCGAGGGACCAAGAGGCAGAACCACACCAACACTTTGACTACTCAGGGCAAGCGAACAATCGTCGGCTCAGTGAAGAGATGTCGAAGAGATTGGGGCTAGAACCGCAACATCCACTCTCGATTTGGATTTTCAAAACCGGCAACACTCAAAACCGGCAAGATTAGTCAGAGATCTGACAATCCCGTCACAAAAGCAGACCCGGAGCAAGACAGAGGCTTCACCGGCGCAAGAGCACTCCGAACTCAGGCTCACTGTGGCGTGGAGGCTTGATGAGAACGGTGGACGAAGTACAGAGCAAAAGAGGCGAAGAACATAGCAGAAAAAGACACCGAAGGGGAGGAGAAGGCGAGCAACGACGGAAGCCGAGGCCCAGCTCCTCCCCGAGCACAGGAACTTGACGGCGGCGTTAGGGTTTTGGTGGAAAGTGGGAGAGACTCTAGACAGAGAAACTCTCTCTGTGTTTTTTAAAATCTTAATTGTTTACGAATCACTTAAACCATTTTAATCCTTAACTTTTAAAATTTAGCCATTTAAATCCCAAACTTTCGTTGACCAGGCCAAAAAGAGTCCAACAAAAGTCAATCGTTAAATCAGATTTAACTTCCGCTAAATATGAAACGACGTCGTTTTGTTACTCTCAAAACGATGTCGTTTTACGTTAAATCGAAAATAAAAAACAATACTTGAATGAGACTCAAACCCCTACCTTAGGTATTAGAAAAACATGCTTTACCAACTAGGCTAGTTAACATTCTCATTCATTATTTTCTCACACATCAATATATCTAGTTAGTGTTGGAATTCTATAAACTAGTGTTGGAAGGATGGGGATGTTTGTTCAGGGATGGGTTGGAGTTCTTTTCAACTTGGTGAGGGCGATGCATTCATGGGTGCGAGGAAGGTTCGTCAGAATCTTTCGCCGTTACATGCAGAGGTCGAGGCTCTCGTCTGGGCGATGCAGTGTATGATTGACATCCAAAGGACATCTGTAGATTTCAAGACTGACAGTTTAGAATTAGTGAGGATGATCAATACACCACATGATTGGCCACCATTCCATACATATCTAGATGTCATCCAGAAGTGTAAAGGGAGTTTTGTTTCTTTCTTTATTTCTTATGTCCCTCGCAGTTTCAACACTGACGCGGACAAGTTAGCACGTGTTGCTCGACTTCATCCGCACAACTTGTGTTATGCAAACTCTGTGAATCAGTTCCGGGCCTCCAAACTGATATAGTTTTTTTTTTAAGCTGTCGGCAAAATTTTTTTTAATAATTTAATAAATTAGTTAGTTTAATAAATTAATTTAATAACTTAATAGTTTAATAATTAAATAAGTTAGCTTGAAATTAATAATTATAATTATTTTAATAATTTATAGCGTATATTTAGTAATTTATTAATAACATATATAGTTTTTTCAATCCTTTTTCAATTTTTTTTTGTAATTTCAAAAATAATTTAATTATTAAACTAATTGATTTATCAAATTATTATTTTAGTTTGCCTCGAATTATATGAAGACCTTTTTTTAACATTTTTTCCAATACTTTAATAAATCAGTTAATTTAATGATCTAATAAACAAATAAATTTATTAATTAAATAAAATATTAGTTTTCAGTAATTTTAATTAGTTTCATAATTTAATAAATAAATAATTTTGAAAATATAAAAAAAATTAAAAAATATTGTAAATAGACTATATATCTTTATATGTTATTAATAAATAAATTTATTTAATATTTAAATAAAAATTAGTTTCAAACTCAGTAATATTAATTAGTTTAATGATTTAATTAATAAATTAATTTTGAAATAGTTTAATTATTAAATTAATTTTAATAACTGAATTTCAAAATAACTTTATTTATTTATTCATTAAATTAGTTTATTTAATTATGAAATTAATTTATTAAACTAACTAATTTATTAAATTATTAAAGTGAAAAACTAACTAGATATATTGATGTGTGAAAAAAAAATTATAAGAATGATAACTAGCATAGTTGGTAATACAAGTTTGTATATTACCTAAGGTAGGGGGTTTGAGTCTTGGTCAAGTAGTGTTTTTTATTTTCGTCGTTTCATATTTAAGAGAACTTAAATCTGATTTAACAATTGACTTTTGTTGGATTCTTTTTGGCCTGTCAACTAAAATTTGAGATTTAAATGGCCAAATTTTAAAAGTTGAAGATTAAAATAACTTAAGTGAAAATTGGAAATTTTTTGGCCAAGATTTGAAAGTGAGGAATTTTTTTGACATTTTTTCCCTACAAAAAATATAAAATAGTAAAATCAGGTTAGAAAATTAATTAATGGTTGGAGTCTCGTTACTATATATAAGAGCATCTCCATCAAGTGTCTTGACTGAATCCTTAGCACGAAATCATAGGCGATTTGATTTAAAAAATGATTTTTGCTTCCCATTTCACTAAGGATGAGTCCTTATATGAGGTGTTTAAGAGCATCTCCATCCATGATACCAAGGATGGAGTCATTACCTCTTTTTTAATTATTTTTTTTTGTTTTATTTTTTTTTTAAATAGTTAAGGATCTCAATTCAAAATGCATGTCCAATGGT
>OVAN01017408.1:0-10019 GCA_900406275.1 Anastatica hierochuntica
GTGAACTGTGTCTGTCGAATCGCTCTCGGTTTACGCTTTCTGCATACTTTGATCTTTTCTCTTTTTCACTTTGTATTCGCTCACGTTAATCTATCTTACGAATCCTGTCACTTGTTCATCGTTAATTCATATCACTTCGCAATATATTTCGTATTNTGAGAATTTCGGTTCCCACAAGTGGGTTAATCGATAATATAGGGATCCTTGGTCTAGGAATAGCTTCAATCCTCTAATAAAGCGTTACCCAAGTCCATCATATCACTAGACCGACCCGAACCCATTACAATTATCTCAAGATCCTAGATTTTTATTGCTTACATCCAAGTTCACTCCTTTATTGCTTTACTTGCTTGTTTAATTATTGCTTTCTTTTATGCATTTTCATTATGTTTGGCCTTGTTGATCATTAGATTTAGTGGAGACCCATGACAATCCCCATCTAAATCGCCCACCAGACTAGGATTCTTATTGTATTCACTTTGCTTAGGTTCTAGTAGTCAAGCCTTCAAATCCTTGGATGAACCTAAAGTACTACAATTGGCCCCATTTTCTTACGGGATTGAAAGTAGGGTTTATATTTATAAATATTAAACTTTGACAAATCGAACCAACATCAAGTTTTGGCACCATTGCCATTGGGTTTAGGCTTTAGCTAGGATTTTCAAAGAGATTTCTAGGATTCAAGGACTATGGTTTATTTGTTCGCTTATTTTATTTAAGTTTCTAACTTTCTTTTGTTGAATTTCTTTTATGTGTGAATGTACATAATAACAAGATCAAGAAGTGAGCCAAACACAAGACTTCTTGACATTGATCTGATAATCATTGAAAGACAACACTCATGAAAAAGAAGAGATAGAGAAAGATAAGCCGATCTAAGAAGGTTAGGTATGAATCAAGAAGTTGGACAAGAGAATCCTCCACCTATGGAGAACCCTCAACAAAAACGATTTCCCTCTCCTAATCATGAGAATTTCGTTGGTCAAGAGGACCAAGGGAACCGTCCATTCCATCTACCTAAAAAAGAACTAAGGATTGGAGAAGGTAATGAGCAATTCATTAATGGCGTAAGGATGGGTATAAGACCCCACCAATCCGAAAAAATAACTTTGAGATCAAGTCAAACTTGATCAATATGGTGCAAAATGCTAGATTCTTTGGTATTGCATTTGAAAACCCTTTAAGCACTTGGATAACTTTGAGAGGTTAACCGGAACAATAAAGATTAATGGAGTGTCGGAGGACATCATCAAATTTACTTTTTTTCCATTATCTTTAGGAGATAAGGCATCTCAATGGGAGAAAGGAGTTGTGACATCTTCTATCATAACATGGGACGAATGTAAAAGGAGATTCTTCACTATGTTCTTCTCGCCTTAGAGGAAAGCAAAGATAAGGAATGATATCTTTCCCTTCAAGCAAAGAGGAATGGAATCACTTTATGAAGCTTAGGAACGCTTCAATAGGTACATAAGGAGTTGTCCTCACCACGTTATCGCCAAGGGCAACCTAATTCAAATCTTCCATAGAGGTATCCATGAGAAGCACCGCTTGGCTTTGAAAACACCGCCTCCTTGGGAAGCTTTGCTAGTATTTCCGCCGATAAAGGAGAGAAACTTATAGACAATCTTGCCCAAAGGGACAATTGCGATGGGAATGATTATAATAGAAAGGTGAGAAGCACGGGACCTAAGGAAGACAAGATCAAGGAGCTTAGTGATAAAGTTGATAGGCTCATTCAACAAACAAGAAAAAAGTGTTCACTTTGCGGAAACCAAAGTCGAAGGACAAGAGGGTGAAAACCAACAAGAAGTGAGTTACATCGACGAAGGGTACTACTAAAAACCCTTCAACCAAGGATACAAGCCTTTCAAAAACAACAACTTATCCTACTGAAGCACTAATGTTGAGAATCCACAAGATCAAGTCTATCCTCCAAAGACTAACCAACAAGGGTACCAATACCACTCTAAGTGATGTGCATAGGTTTTATGCTTTTAAGAAATCATTTCTTTTATTTTTTAGATGTATTTACGTTGTAAATATTGCATATAAGTCTTAGAATGCATAAGTTTGAGTCTAGAGTCTAACTTAGGAACATATTGCATTTGCATATCATTTTCTTTGCATTTGTAGGTGCAACTTTGGAGATCAATTTGAGAGCTTGAGATGATGGATTCTAGAGGCTAAAAGGACAAAGAATCAAAGGGATTCAAAATGCTAGAAGCAATGGGAGAATATGGGATCAAAAGAGGACATCAAATGGAGAAGAAACAAGTCACAAACTGTAAAAGGAACCAGCCATCGACCTGGAGGTTGATGCCTGGTCTCCTAAAGTCGATGGCTGGTCTCCTTTACAGCAACATCCATCTTGCTGCTAAGTGCAACGCAGCATCGACCTCTAGCAACCCACCATCGACCTGGGAGGTCGATGCTGTTTTGCATTTACCCAAAAAACACCCTCCATCAACCTATAAATACCCCGTTAACCTAATTTTATGTATCCAACTTTTATCCAACACTTTTATAAGTTTTCTCCTTCATCAAGATTGTATTTTTTATGCTTTCTCTCTTGATATTTAAGATCAAGAGTGTCTCTTTTAAATTTGGATCTCTGCTCAAACATCTATCTTTATCTATGAAATTTGTCTCTTTCTCTTCATCTCTTTTCTTTTTCTTCTTTATGTTGTGTGAGTAGTCTTTTTGATGGAACCAAGGATGTTTAGATCTACTTAGATTAGGCTGTGATATGGTGTTAGGAATAGATAATATTAAGTTTCCTAAGGATTTGGAGTGCTTTATGCTAGGTTTTAGAGTAGCTAACTAAGATCTTGTTATTTATGCACTTCTCGCCCGAGAGATGTTCGATGAAATGTCTAGGAGAACCAAATACTTGCTATTTCAATCTAGCCAATGAGAGTTGTTTGCTATATTAATTAGTGACTATATGGGCTTGCTCTTAATGATTCCTAATCGATTTATCATTTGCAACAAACGAGAGTTGAGTGAATGCGATTGATAAGGAAATGGTCTCTTGCCATGAAAGTGGATTAGGATAGTATTGCCTTTAATCAAAGATTTGTGCTCAATAGCTTGATCTAACACCTTTTATGACCATCTTTCAAAGTTGATCGATTATAACATCTCTTTTTCCATCATCTTTGTTAATAGTTTATTTCAAGTTAGCATCTTTTAAGTTTATGTTTGCCTCCTTTATCTAAGTTTATTGTCTTATTTAAGTTGTTTACTTTCTTGCCTTGCTTTCATTTCTAGATCATCAAGAAAACCAAAACAAAACTCAACCCTTCTTATTTGCTTAGATTAGGCTTCAGTGTGTATTCCCAATGCTTAGATCTATCTAGCTAAGGTTTGCTCCTTGTGGTTCGACCCCAAAGTACTACAATGATATATCCGTGTACTTGCGGACTGTGTGATTGTTAGGAAATAGACTTTTATAAATTTTAAAGCTTCATTGCTTTTTGTTTCCTTTAAACAACCGCACAACAAGTTTTTGGCGTCGTTGTCGGGGAGCACGATTGCTAGATTAAGATATTCTTTGGGATTTCATTTAAGTTTGAGACTAAGCTTTATTTTACAAGTTATTTAACTATTTTCTTTTTCTTTTTGCTTGTGCTTTGTTGCAAAGATGATTAACCGCCAACTTCAAGAAGTAGTTGGAGGAATTGGAGCAAATGAGGAGACCATTGGTGACTTTGTTGCAAGGATGATGAATCACAAATCACGAGCAACAAAAGTATGGGAATAAGACCCCCACCTAGAGATATGCCCCATCACAAAATCAACTCTAGCCTCATCAACATGATCCACAATGCAAGATATTTTGGTTTGGATGTGGAGAACCCCATCGAACAGCTTAACAATTTTGAGGGGCTATGTGACACAACCAAGACCCAAGGAATCCCGGGAGACTACGTGAAGCTATCCCTATTCTCTGTCTCACTATGAGATAAAGCTTCGCAATGGGAGAACACCGTAGTAAGGTCTTCTATAACCATGTGGGAACAATGCAAAAAGAGGTTCCTTGGTCAATTTTACTCTCAAAGGAGGACTACAAATTTCCGGAATAGCATAGCTAATCTCGAGCAAGGGATTGAAGAGACATTAGGTGAAGCTTGGCAAAGGTTCAACGGTCATGTGAGGAATTTTCCTTACCATGGATTCACTCAAGGAATTATTCAAAGACTTTTCCATTGGGGGAGTTCATCAACAGTTCCGGTTTGCTATGAATACAACTAGCAATGGAAATTTTGCAAGCTTGACCACGGCTCAAGGAGAGAAATTTGTTGATAATTTGGCTAAGAGTTATTCCGAAGAAGAGAGCTTTGGTTTCACACCAAAGATTGAGGGTGAATGCCCTGAGGAATTGAATGCAAAGATTGATGGAATAGCAAGAGCGGTCCTCAAACCAAAGAAGAAGAAGCTAAGGATCGATGAGAGCTTCTTTAATCAACAAGAGGAGATGTGTATTGTTCAAGAAAGCTATTATGAGAGCTATTCCTAAGAATCATTGCCTAGAACAAGCTTAGGAGAATGGACTCCTACGACACCAACACGACCCACTACTCCAAAGATGCCTACCAACTCTATGGTAGAAGACATGCATTTCTTGATAAAAGAACTTGCGAATGGAAATGCGGAGATTAAGAGAGACTTGAACGATTAATTTGATGGGTTAGGCCAAAAGATTTATGGGAATTACATGGAGTTGTCGGAGAAGTATGGTGATCTTGCTAACTATGTGAAGGGAATAGATCATCAAATAGCGGAACTAGCTTCTAAAAATGAGTTTCAAACGGGTAATATACCCGGTAAGTGTGAAATTAACCCGAAGGAGCTGTGTCATGCCGTGACTTTGAGAAGCGGAAGGAAATTACCTCAAACGATTCAAGAGGTCAAACCTAAAAAGAATGAAACTAAGTTGGAAGAGATTGAAAATAATCAAATGTTGCTTGATGAAGAAGAGCAAGATGAGAATGAAGAAGAAACCAAGTGGGAAGAGGCACCTAAAGAGGGGCCTAAGATTCAAGAGGATGATCCCAAGGAAAAACCTCCTCCACGCCAAAATAAGAAAATGGATTACATGCCCGCCGACACTAATGTTCATATTGATGAGTTAAAACTATCCTTTCCGGGAAGATTTAAGAAGCAAATTATGGCGGCTAGGTACTAAAAGATAAAAGATCATATGGTAAGACTAGTGGTAACAATGCCGTTCATGGAGTGGTGCCAAGATAACTCCATAGTGAACAAAGTGCTAAAGGATATCATCACAAGAAAGAAGAGAATTGATTTCGTCATGGAAGTTATGAATCATGAATGTAGTGCTATAATTCAAAACAAACTTTCAAAAAAGAGAAGAGACCCCAGAAGTTTCACCTTGCCTTGTACTTTGAAGCACATGACCTTTGGGAAGGGTTTGGTTTATTTAGGGGCAAGTGTGAGCTTAATGCCCTTGATGGTGTCTAAGAGGCTTGGCTACACGAATTTTAAGCCAACAAGGATTCAATTGATATTGGCGGATAGGTCTATTCGATATCCACATGACTTCTTGAAGATTTGCCATTAATAATTGGGAATTGCGAAGTCCCAACGGACTTTGTGGTCTTGGAAATGGATGAAGAATCGTTGAACCCTATCATTCTTGGAAGACCTTTTCTTTCAACCGCGAGAGCCATAACAAAAGTAAGGGGAGGAAAGATAGATCTCCATCTTGGAGATTTGATATTAAATTTCAACATCTTGGATGTTATGAAGAAGCCAACGATTTATGGAACCCCTTTCTCGATTGAATGCCTTGATGATGATTTCGCCGGAGAGCTAGAAGGGCTATACATGGAAGATGGGTTGGAGGTAGCCTTAATCTTTGAAAAGGGATCGAATGCAATCCTCTCAAATGAAGCCATGGAATACAAAAAATTACTAGATGCTCAACCGACGGAACCAAGAGAAGTACTAGCATTGGAGCTAGGAAAAGATGAACCGGGATGAAAAAGAAGAGAAAGGCGAGGATAGGGAAAACTCGGAGTGGAGTGAGCAAAGGCACCTAAAGTGGATTTGAAACCACTTCCAAAAGGGCTAAGGTACGCATTTCTTTGTCCTAATTCTACTTACCTTGTGATCATAAATGATAATCTAAATGAAAGAGAAACCAAATTGCTATTGAATGAATTGAGAAAGTATAGGAGAGCAAAAGGTTACTCACTAGATGATATAAAGGGTATCCCCCATTCTTTGTGCAAGCATATGATTCACTTAGAAGATGAGTCTAAAACCTCAATTGAACGACAAAGAAGGCTTAACCCTACCCTAAAAGATGTGGTCGACAAGGAAATCTTGAAACTCCATGAGGCAAACAAAATATATCCGATCTCGGATAGCACATGGGTCTCTCCCGTGCATATTGTGCCTAAGAAAGGAGGGGTTACGGTAGTTAAGAATGATAAAGACGAGCTAATCCCTACTAGAACTATAACGGGACATAGGATTGTGTTGACTATAGAAAGCTTAATGCACCGACTACGAAAGACCACTTCCTGTTACCTTTCATTGGATAAATGTTGGAAAGATTAGAAAATCAATCTTATTATTGCTTTTTAGACGGTTATTCGGGTTTCTCCCAAATACCCATTCACCCTAGAGACCAAGAAAAAACCACCTTTACTTGCCCTTATGGTACATATGCTTATAGGAGAATGCCCTTCGGTTTATGCAATGTTCCTGCTACTTTTCAGAGATGCATGATGTCCATATTTTATAACTTGATTGAAGAGTGTATGGAGGTCTTCATGGACGATTTTTCCGTATATGGAGACTCCTTTGGTGGATGTCTTTCTAATCTTTGCAGGATATTAAAGAGATGCGAGGAAACCAATCTTATTTTAAATTGGGAGAAAGTGAAGATTGAGGTGATAAAGCGAAGATTGAGGTGATGATGCATTTAGAACCACCAAGTACGGTCAAAGGAATCTACAGCTTCCTAGGCCATGTGGGTTTTCATAGGAGGTTTATCAAAGATTTCTCACAAATCGCAAGACCAATGACAAGGCTTCTATGCAAAGATATACTTTTTGAGTTTGATGAAACGTGTATGAAGGCTTTTAGAAAGATAAAAGAAGTTTTGATTTCGTCTCCAATTGTGCAAACTCCGAATTGGGAATTACCTTTCGAGATTATGTGTGATGCGAGTGATTTCGCGGTTGGAGCGGTCTTGGGACAAAGGAAGATTAAGAAACTTCACGTGATCTACTATGCGAGCAAGACGTTAGATGAGGGTCAAACCAAGAAAATGCCACAACGAAGAAGGAGATGTTAGCCATAGTGCTTTCCTTTGAGAAGTTTTGCTCGTATATAGTAGGATAAAAAGTGATAGTATACACGTATCACGCCGCCTTGAGACACCTATTGAAAAAGAAGGATTCTAAGCCAAGGTTGTTGAGATGGATTCTCCTCCTACAAGAATTCGATCTTGAGATCAAGGACAAAAAGGGAATTGAGACTGGAGTGGCAGATCACCTGTCACGAATTAAGGTTGATGATTGACTACCGATTAATGACTCACTCCCGGAAGAACAAATCAATTCGGTGGAAACATTCTTCCTCATTGAGGAAAATCTCAAACAATGGGAGCAAGTGAATGCTAGTGCGGTGACCACTCAACACCTTGGTATGCCAATTTTTTCAATTATCTAGTGAGTGGAAAAGAGCCGTCGGATATGGGGACTTATGGGAAAAATAAGTTCTACTGAGATCTTAAGTCCTATTATTGGGATGATCCATTCTTCTACAAGAAATGCAAGGATCAATTATATAGAAGATGTGTTTCGGAGCTAAAGAAATCATCACCAAATGTCATAGTGCTAGTTATGGTGGACACTTTGTCACTTTCAAGATTGTTTAAAAGGCTTTACAAGCAGGGTTTTTGGTGGCCCAGAATGTTCAAGGATGCACATGAGGTTGTCTCCAAGTGTGATGCTTGTCAAAGAAGAGGAAATCTAACGAAGAGAAATGAGATGCAATTGAATCCTATTCTTGAATTAGAAATTTTTGATGTGTGGGGAATAGACTTCATGGGACCCTTTCCTAAATCGAATGGGAATATCTACATATTAGTGGTGGTTGACTATGTCTCCAAATGGGTAGAAGCGGTAGCAAGCCCGACGAATGTAGTGGTTCGGGATCGAATCCACAAAGACCAAAGGTAGCACGAAAAAATATCAGATCACACAGCGGGCTAAGGCTAAAAATATGTTTTGTAAGATGATGCCAATATCAAAAATAAGAAAGCACAGAAAAGTAGGCAGCAAACAACGAGGTTGTAAAACAATCAAAGAAGTGTTGGGCGTCGGGTATTCTCAGGGAAACAATTCATTGTTGATTCAAATTATAAACTAGGGAAAAGGTTAAAAATCTTCTTGAACTCAAATTCTAATCTAGAACTGATCTACTTCCTTACGAACAGCTCTCTATGCATTAGAAATCTCGAGACTAACTTCCGTTGACCCTCGATCTCTAATCATGCATTACTAACAAATTCATTAGGTTAACAATTCACTTAAACATCAACTTCCGTTGGCTTAAGAAGAATTGCTCATCTATAATTCTTTCAGGCATTTAAGCATTCACCTTCCAGCAGCTAAATTATCTAAGTTCAGAAACTAAGGGATCAATTCAGTTTCATGCATTACGAACAATCATAGACGAAGATCCATTAGATTATATCCCTAATCATGCGATTCTATATCAACAACTCATGAATTTCGATGTGAGAATCCCTAAACCCAACGAACAGATACTCACTCATGGAAATAGCAAAAACACAAATCAAATTAATGAGAGACATGATTGTATTAAGCATAAACAAGAGTAAATAGGGTTCCGAGGACTTTTCGATTCAAGAACAAAAAGACTTCTTCTCCCTAGGTTACAAACTCAATCTCTGTTCTCTAAAACTCTCTAAAAATGCATTATTAATAGGAAAACACGAGCTTAGGTCTTTTTGTTGTAATCCGGTTCGAAATAAGTTCGGTGTGGTTCTTTGTAAAATTGGTCCGCAATTCGGGACAGGGATCGATCGATCCAGGGACAAGGATCGGTCGATATGTGTCCAAATTCCTGGGTATTTTCCAGCTTTGCACGAACACTTCCTTCGATGCTTGAAATCCATCCAAAATGTGTTCTTTTCGCACATTCAAGCTCGAATCCTGTAAAAACAACATAGAACACAAATCCGCGCCAAAACAATCGGGAATACATACTAAAAACCATACATATCGTGTGAAAACCGTAGTAAAAACCTACTAAAATACTGACACATCAAATCCCCCAGACTTGAATCTTTTCTTGTCCTCAAGTAAAGGAAACGAAGATTAAGCCTACAGGAAAAGAAACTCAAAACCCGAATGGACTGCATGCTTTCAGAAAATCTTACTCTGCGCTACTTTCTCTAACCAAAAAGACTCTGAACAGTAAGAACATTCTCCCCAAGAATCGCTGCATAACCTCCCAAGCCCATTCATACTCTAAAATCTGAACCTGCAAACTCATCTTCCATGTTAATAACTCTCTACATTCAATTAAGAAAGACGTGAAACTTTTCACCAAGGAACTCATAATCGAGGAATCAGGCTAGGTATACAAGGTTTTTTAGTGGTGAGGCATAGAGTGTTTGGGGTATCAAAGCTGCGTTAGAAATGCAAGACATTATGCAAAATTGCAGGAAAGAAAGAGTATATTGATATCCATGTCCCCTAACTACCTAAGCATAAACCACCAATCAGAAACATAAACCAAATATGTGAATTCTTCAGGGTGAATCCAATACACATAGAGGTATGCAAATGCTAAATTCTAGACCATATATACAGAATTTAAAATGAATTTTTGTTTTTTTTAAATATTTTTTTTCATGACGAAAATCTGGTTCAAATTAGCATATCAATGACGTTTTCAAATTCTAAAACACCCATACAGCACGAAGAAATGCAACATATCCATCTAAA
>OVAN01017409.1:0-10019 GCA_900406275.1 Anastatica hierochuntica
GATCTCGAATGAAAACCGTACTAAAAACCTACTAAAATATTGACACATCATATTCTAATAGTTTTTTATCTTATAAATTGTGCTCCTTCTCCTCTTTTGAACAACAAAACCCATTTTGAGCTCTTGACTAAGAAACCACCAGCTTATGATCATCTCAAAGTCTTTGGATGTCAATGTTATGTTTCTACTTTAGCTAAGGACAAACACAAGTTTTCTCCCAGAGCAACATCTTTTGTATTCATTGACTATCCTCAAAGATATAAAGGATACAAAGTACTTGATCTGGAGACTAATACCGTTACTATTAACCGTAGTTTGGTTTTTGATGAATCTTTTTTTCCCTTTCAAAATCTTTCCTCTGATTTGTCATCTCATTCTGAGATTTTTACACAAGTTGTGTTACCTTTACCAGTTCCAGATTCTCCATTTCCAGCCTTCTTTGATCAAAGTTCTGATCATTTAGAACCTAATCATTTTTCAAATTCACCAGTTTAAAATAATGATCATTCTTCTTCTCCAAACATTCATCTTTCTCTTAATCCAGGCTTGGATACTTCTGCTACTTATGTTTCTCCTCCACCAATTGGGAGTGTAATTCGAGCTCAAAGAAAAAAAGACAAACGAAAGCCCCTGCCTATCAAGATGAATACCATTGCTTTCTTCTTAACCCTTCCATACCCTTTCCAGCTCATCCCAAAAATACCATTACTTATCCAATTTCAACCTCTTTATCCTACGATAAAATAGAACCATCTCACAAAAAATTTATTCTTTCCATCACTGCTTCTTCACAACCAAAAAGTTTCCACGAGGCTGTTCAATCTGAAGCATTTAATTAAGCTATGAAATTTGAAATGGGTCTCTAGAAACAACTGGTACTTGGTCTATTTGTGAGCTGCCTCCAGGGAAGCATCCTGTTGGTTGGAAATGAGTTTATACCTTCAAATATAACCCTGATGGTAGCATTGAAAGACACAAAGCAAGATTAGTTGCCAAGGGGTACACACAACTTGAAGGATTGGACTATCTTGATATTGTTTCCCCAGTTGCTAAGATGGGCACTTTCAGAATGCTCCTTGGCCTTGCTGCTATGAAGAATTGGTCCATCACACAACTTGATATCATTAATGCTTTCTTAAATGGTGATCTCAATGAGAAAATTTACATGGTTCTTCCTCAAGATTATTCTCAGATCACTGGTAAAGAAGTACCTCCTAATTCAGTCTGTAAACTTCATAAATCTTTGTATGGATTGAAGCAGGCTTCCAGACAATGGAATCAAAAACTTACTTCGATTATTCTTTCACAAGGTTTTGTTCAAACACCATCTGATCATTCTTTGTTTGTGAAGTATACACCTGAGGTTTTTATTGCAATTCTTGTCTATGTGGATGACATCCTCATTGTAGGAAACAATGATTCTTCATTTACAGAATTCAAGGTGACTTTTACAAATTTTTTCAAACTCAGAGATATTAGACCAGCTAAATATTTCTTGGGATTTGAAATTGCTCGCAATTCAAGTGGTATTTCTCTTAATCAAAGGAAGTATACTATGGAGTTATTGGAAGATGCAGGTTTATTAGGTTGCAAGTCTGTCTCTGTTCCTAGATCCGACTCTTACTATCTCTGCCTCAGATGGTGAATTGTTGCTAGATGCTTCTGTTTATAGGCGTCTAGTAGGAAGACTATTGTATTTGACTCATACACGTCCTGACATAACATATGTAGTCCACAAGTTGAGTCGATACATGTCCAAGCCACGCACAACACATCTTCTAGAAGCAAACAGAGTGTTGAGGTATTTGAAGAATGACCCTGGTCAAGGTTTATTCTACTCTGCCTCATCTTCTTTACATATTATTGCTTTCTCTAATGTTGATTGGGTTTCATGTCCTGATTCAAGGAGATCAGTCATAGGATTTTGTATATTTCTTGGAGATTCATTGATCTCTTGGAGATCCAAGAAACAACAAACTGTTTCTAGGACCAATTCTGAATCTGAGTATAGGGCAATGGCTGATGCTACATGTGAATTGGTTTGGCTCACTGCTTTGTTGCGAGATCTTCATTGCTTTCCAATTTCACCAGCAACTCTTTTCTGTGATAACAAGTCAGTCTTGTATATTGCCTCCAATCCGGTCTTCCATGAGCGGACCAAACATATAGAAAATGATTGCCATGTTGTGAGAGAAAGATTACAAAGTGGCTTTCTCAAAACACTTCATGTTAGGACAGAGAACCAGCTCGCCGATCTCTTCAGTAAAGTTGTTCAACCAGGCCTATTCAAGAGCTTAATGTCCAAGATGGATATTCACAGGTTGTTCATTCCATCTTGAGGGGGTATTAGGATTAAGCTTATACCGGTTGGTTATGATTAAACCGGCTCATTGGCTTGTAATATATAAGAACTACATTTTATTCCTTTTCGGTTGTAACAAACTTTACTCATAATCAGAAAAAACTTTTACATTTTCTCTCGATATTTCACTTAGTTTTTATTCCCACCAACATTTAGACTAATTCTACTTAAGATAGTCACAAGAACAAGTTAGAGCGAGTTGGAAAGATGCGAAGTTGATTGTCTTTGATCTATATCTACTTTGCCTCAGATTGATTGCTAATTTTAATGTTTTTTTTTGTTTTGAACAGGAGTTATGTCTCTGCTCTTTCCGTAGGAAGAAAGCTTGCGTTTTGTCTAGAAAAATAACCATATCTGATATTGTATTAATTCAGTGGTTGTTTCCTTCATTTATTCTGTAAACCTTGTGATCTCTGTTATGAATGAAGCATATCTATTTTTTTGCATGTCCCTCTCTGGATTAGTCTCTTCTCTACCCAAAATGGATGTTGTCATATACGTGTGAGATGTGAAAATTGTTTAAGATCTATCTTTTTGCATCTTAAACGCGAGAAGAACTGGTTTTATGCTCGGATGTCAACTAGTACAATAATATAGATAATATAACTAGTCCATAGATTCTCCAGTGAATACAAGTATAGACTTTTAGAGGGTATAAGTAAGAAAAACACATTCAATCACTTGCAAACTCTGAATTTGCAGGTCCCATAATTAGCCTTGATGAAGCGTATAGCGGTCATGAGAATATTGTGCTGCGAATCCCCGAGGAGAGCCAAATTGGTATTAGTAATCACAGAGATGGAAGAATAAGGAAAGCCAAGAGAGTTGTATGAGTTGAGCAACGCTGTTGTTGCCTCCCTTAGGAGAGTCTTGTAGGCTTCTCCTCGACCATCAAGCGCCTGTCTTAACGTCATATCAGTCCCATATCTCCTCCCGGCTACTAGCCCGAACGCAACCACAACCTTTGTGTCCGGACCTATCACCCTCCAGTAGCATCTGTACTCAGGTTTTATCCACAACCTATATAAGTCACAAGACCAAAATGTTATGATTGTCTTTGGTTCAATGTATAACAGAAAAATACATTAATAAATAGAGAATATTAACTTTTCCACAATTTTATTCTAAAGACCACAACAGTTCACAACACCTACTGTCAAACTGTAAACATCTTATTTTCAACTTCAAGAAGTTGAGACAAAAATGTAGTGTAAAACCGCTTTGACTACATGAAATCAAACTGAATAGAAGAACATTAGTTTTAGTTTGATCTACTTTTTCACTAAACCGAAATCGAGAAAACCAAACTAAAAACCAAATATCTACACCTAAAGAACAAATCAGAAAGCTCACTGGTGAGAACAAGCTGATGGCTCTACAAATGGTATGGGAGAGATTGGTGGCGAAGGTGGAATCTTAAACTGAGGAGGAGAAGCTGGATGATGACCTATGACCGGAACCTGAGGAGGCTTGACAGGAGCTGGAGGAGGCTTAGGACAAGACGACATAGGCTGAGCCGGTTGAGCAAGAAGTGCATCCGCAGCAAACATTTCAACTCCAAAAAAGCTGAACGTTTGTTTAAGTTTCTGTGCAGGATTTGAAGCAATACTGCAACTACTTGAGTCATGTTGATCAGCTTTATTGTCTGAAAGCTGAGCATAACAGTTGCTAAGATCCGGTGTCCCATCAAATCTCATTACATATCCTCCAAGCCAGTTAGTAGTCTCTTCTCTTGACATATAGACCTGTCCACTTTCATCAGAACATGTGATACTAACTTTGATCCCTGCAAGAAAATTAACAACACAACTTAAGGAACAAACAGAAACAGAAAAAAGAACACAAATGTAAACAAAAGTCATTAGTACCAGAGAGAGGAACATCAAACAAAGATCTCTCTCCATCCTTGCATTGGTCACAAAATACAGAGCCTGTGACCGTAGCATATCCGGTGACTCCATCTGCAGCTAAGCCAAGAGCAAGAAAGGTGACAAGGAGGAGAATATGATTTGGATCCATTGATAGAAAGCAATAAAGAATCAAAGATGAAATATAAGTGTCTTACAAGGCAGAATATCAGATGATAAATAAAAAAGATAGTTATATCACTTCCTCTTCAACTTTCAACTGCTAGATATTAATTGAGATAGTTGACAATGACAAATCCGAAACCCAAAACACAATAATTTATGGTCTGAACATGAGAGTGTCCGTACGAGTCAAAATTCAAGACAATTAATTTTCCGGCAATGGATTCATAATTAGCTTTACCTCCCTAACCATTTGTGCCCAACAATAAATATGTTCATTGTCAAAATCTTATTTTTCCTACAAGGACATGTAACCTCGTGATTTGTGTTAGTAACGTTGTTGTATTGTCACCACCGGCGTTCAAATTGTATTGGACGATGTTGGCACACACAAAAAAATTACTGTGGATTTTTGGTTCAAAGCTTTTGATTAGTAATTCATACCCAAAAGATAGCTCAAAAATGAATGATTGTCATCAGGGCCGGTCTAAACATTTTGGTGGCCAAAAACAAATGTCAAAAATAATGATTATTTTTTTTGTACAAATTGTTATGAAAATATAAATTCTTACTTTTAAAAGAAAAAGGTTAGAATTACTTACTTAACATTTATAATATATAATCATAGAAATGGAAAAGGTGAAATTTAAACGGTACCTAAGAAGTTTTCACATGAAAACTCAATTGAAACTATATATATAGGGAAAATTATGTTATTATAAAACATCTCTTATCTATTAAAAGAAAAATACACAACATTTTTATTTGTAGTATTTTAAATTGAACATATCTTGAAAATTTTTTATTACATGTATGCAATAAATTAAAAAAATTGACTCTAATTATTCATTCATAAATCAAAATATTTTCGAATATATGAAAATTTATAAAAGTAATTTATATAAGCTATAAAAATTTAAGTTTAATCATCTGATGTCTTTTTTAAAAGGTACCTTAACGGGTATTGTTTCATGGTATTTCAGATATCAGGTATTATCCGAACCAAATCGTATCGGAACCCGTAGGAGTATCCGAAAATTTCGAAAATCCCAAAAATCTCAAACCTAAACCCGAACTTGATTTCGAAATAACTGAAAAAAATAAAAAAAATATGAACATGAATCCAAACTCGAAACTCGAAATAAACGAAAAAGCTCGAATCAAATACTCGAAAAATCTAAACATGATCAATCATAAATTAAATACATAAAAATTAAAAAGCACCCACGTAATCGCGCGAGACAAACTCTAGTAGACTATTAAATTGATTGACCTGTAAAGTAAAAAGGTGCAGAAAAAGAAAAACGAAAAATGGTATATCTAAATATTTGAATCATAAAATTTTCAAATTGGATGTCATATATGCAAGTTATTATGCAAGTTATTATACAATTACACCAATGTATGGTTTATTAAATATGGCCTTAGTTAGTTTCTAATTATTAAGTGGCCTAAAGCTCATGCTTTATGAGCTTTGAAGGAGGGTCGACTCTGATTGCCGCAACAATTATATGTTGGTTCATTATTTTTTTAAAGTATCGATGTGGGACTGTTGCTACACCTTTTTCACGCTCAGATCTGGACATCTAAAGTGTGGAGTTATTTGTGGATAGCTACGAGGTGCGCCCACAATCGAGTATCATATTTGAAGCCTGGAGTTTTTCGTAGATAGTCACGAGATGCGCCCATAATCGAGTATCTTATTGGTTCTTAGCGGAAGAATTGCTCTGATACCATATTAGTAAGTGTGAGCCTAACTCACATCCAAAAGCTAGCTTAAAATGGAAGATTGTCAGAACACTTGTATATTGGCCCATTATTCCCCCAAAATACTGATGTGGGACTGTTGATACTTTTAGGTGATGGTATTGGTTTGAAAAGTATTGGTTCTACCGTAAAAATTTTACACAATCAATATTATCCTTCGTATGTTCGTTGGACGTTTCAAAAAAAATTAAAGAATGCCTAAATTAAAGTTTTTGTATTTAAGTTTATCCAATTATGGAACAATAATATTATCAGGTCTTTGTATCAAGCTCATGTTCGGCTCATAAAATCAACAGGGTAAGCAATGGCTTAAGGCCACCAGTAATTTTTTGTTTAGGGATCACATTTTTTTTCTCAAATCTAAGTTCACAAATAAAAGGTATTCTTTAAGGAATATACTTGTAATATTCCTTAGTCTTTGTACTATAAATATCCATGCTTGGTGAGAGTTCTGAACCAAGCTAAGTGAGTGAGTTCTCTTAAAGTCTTATTCAGTATTTTGTAATCTTTCGAGTGTTCTACATAATAAAAGTTTCCCATTATTATCTAAACACTTCTCCTCCTAGAACAACATGTCTTATAAACACTTATAACCTTCCTATAATATCCTTGATCCTATCAAACCTCATTTGTGGTTGTATCCACTATGTATCTGTAAATTTGGTATCAGAGTCATGGATGTCAAGTTCTTGTTCTTATCTTCCTAAGAAGCTCTAAGATAATGAGTTGTCTCTATCCATATGCTAGTACGGAAAGTATGCTTTGTGGTTGTCATCTATATGGATCCTCCACACCAGAAATCCAACTATGCTGAGAAAGAGAAGAGTATTGCCTCGGTTTGCACTTGAAGTACCTTGAGGCTTCTAATAAGAGAAGAGTATTGCCTCGGTTTGCAGCAGACACCTCATAAATGATTTTTCTATATTCCTAACACTATGAACCAAAGGAGACAACTCATGATTAATTATTGCTTCAAAGGATAAGATAAGAAACAAAACATTATGTTTTGGTCTCAGGTTTCAATATACACCATGTGTGGTTCATCCTCTTTATCTAGTTTACCCTCTCTCAGAAAATCAAACGCAGATAAAATAGATTACCTATATGAAGTATAATATGTAGACATAGTAAAGTCCCTATCACCCAACTACCCCTTCTAAACCCCTACAAGGCGTTCACCAAACCAAATTCCACCATCCCAAAAGTCATAAGACATGTGTTTTGTCCCAACAAACACGCTGCCAAAGAACTTGTTATAGCATCCCAGTTAGAAAAACACCTAGTTCCGGCAACTGAAGATGAGCAAATGATTCTCTTACGACTCAAAGAGGGAATGGTACACCAATGGAGAGCACATGGCTACACTCAACTTCACTATGGAGCTATAAGATTGGCACTCACCCTTCATGGGAGAAAACACTTACCAGTCGTTGCGAGAGTTGCACTACTTGACACCAGATACAAAAAATACCAACATGCTTGTATAGCAACTCTTCAAGCAACCTTAAATGTTGGCATGATGTTTGTCACACTCTTCCCTAACTTCAATATGGCATGGGAAGATCAACAAATCTACCAAAATATGCAAATCCAACTAAAAATCACAGGCGCTCCATAGATTGGACATATGTACACAACAACACTCCACCACCAAATGGCATATAAGGCTCAAAATCATGCCACGAATCTCAGCTTCCCACAAGACACAGAAGGTGCACTGCTGATACAATTAGAGTCATAACATAGTCTGTCATGCATTCATGTCCCAAGACAAATTCCACGAGAAGAGCTACTCAAGTTGCTTCCAGAATCATGGGTGACGAACTATGAAAAACTCCTCGAAAGCAACAATCCAATACAATGCGTCAATTTTTCCATTCAAAGAAGAAGAGATGGGTCTATCCATATATCGTTTAAGCGAGATGGTGAGAAATCAAAACCTACAGGCTTTTGTACCGAGAATAATTCAATCTCTCTACCAGAAGACCACATAGCAATCAAGCAATACTTGGATAGTGTCCCGATCAACTCTTTTGACAAATATGGAAATCATGAATATGCTTTCTCTGATGAAACGGGCCATAAATTCTTCGACATATGCGACTGTCCAAGCTGCTTAGCGGATGACTCCAATGAGACTCCAAATCAAAAGAGAAGAAGAAGAAAGAAATTAACCCAACAAGTCCTCAAAGAACGTTGTTAATCAGGAGATCCAGAAGTTGGCCTCCATGGAGAACCCAACAAAAGAAATTTTGAATACTACGTTTTGTATTCAAATAGGACAGCATCAACACCTCCTCCTGAAGAAGAGGTAAAACTAAGCTATATGATGGGTCCTTCATCGTCTCAAGATGATGCTTTTTCACCACGAGAATTAGAAAAAGGCAACATAAAGGATTCATGGAAGGTCAAAAATCCTAATATAAAAAATCCCTGATGGTTCAGTAAAGAAAATCAGTGCAGCTGAAGCACTAGTAAATTGGCAGTCAGAGAATGCGAGAAGCCAAAACCATCTCTTAAGCCAAATTGACAAAAAGGTAACCATTTTAGACCTCTCCATTAAAGAAATAAACAAAAAGATAGCCTCCATTCACCAAGAAATCCTTAACTTAGCAACCACTGTTTCCATGACCTCCCCTCTTATGTACCAAAAAGAATCAAAACTAAAATCTCTAAAATCCTAAATACACTCTCTACAAAATCAGCCAAAAACCCAACCTCAAATGCTATATGATATCTTCACACCATACCATGTATACACCACCCCATATGTCGTCGAAACACATTTCCTCTCTTTTTCCAATGATCCAAGTGTTTTTGTTTCCTCTTCATTCTTGTCAATACATGTTATAGAAGAACAACATGTTGCAAAAAGAAAACAATCAAATATGAAAGGAAAAGCGTTTATATCAGAAGCTCTCCCAAGTACCAACAGAAAGTACTGAACCACAATTCATGGTAGAACATGCCAACAATCCTATCTCGACCTTTCTCAAGGAAGTGTCAAACCAAGAAAACGAGTCGAAGAGCCAAATCAAGCCAAAATGTATGCAAGATGATTCAGATGATGAAGATATAATTCCGCACTTCATGATGGTTGAACCAACTGTTGAAGAGGAGGGCATTGAAAGTGATGAAGGAAACATCTCAGATGACAGAAGAGAACCTTGAAAAGCTCACCCTCAACCAGATTAGAATCCGAGATATCATACAGAGTCACATAATGGTTTTAACTTTGATGATATCCCTCCATCAAAGTGGTGAGATAAGATTTATCAATTGCATGCATGGCTCACAGAACAACTACTTTACCCCGGAGCCACTCTTCCTATGATCAAACATAAGATGGTCTCTAAATTTCAAGGTCGTCTTAGACAGTGATGAATTATAGCGATTAACTCAATTTTAAATTTTAAATTTATAAACCTTAATCACTAACAATCCCCACTAACCGCAAGTATACGACTATGTCGATTATAGTATTTAAGGGTCGAACCCGCGAGAACTAGAGACTTAAACACTAGGAATAGACAATACTTCCTAAGCTAAGCAAATAACAAGAGAGAGGTAACGGTTGATGCTTATAATAAATTAAACACAACCTAAACACACAAGCAAGCACAAGATGGAAGAAATTGATCTTGAGACATGGAGATTGTTTAGGGTTAAATCCAAGAATGCAAATGGGTTTCTCTAGACTTTATTAGATGATTGAAGCTATTCCTAGACCAAGGGTCCCTTTATCATCGATCAACTCACTCTCTTGACGGAGATCTATTCACTCATACACACTGCAAGGCTCAACTCTTGTTTGTTGCCTATCTAAGCATATATGTGATAGTGAGTCTCAAGCCCTTTTA
>OVAN01017412.1:0-10015 GCA_900406275.1 Anastatica hierochuntica
TAAAGATATTTATTTCTTGAAGTGGAAGGATGATATTTTACCACTTTTTCTATAGATTTTAGTAGGTTTTCTATAGATATATATAATACATCAATATTTTATCACTTTTTCTATAGATCTTAGTAGGTTTTCTTAGTATTTTTACATAAATTTATGCAATTAGAGGTACTTTTCTTGTATTTCTTTTGTTTTAAGTTGTTTCAGGTTAGACAAAGAATTTTGCAGCTTTATGGAGCTAATTGGATCAAAAGCCAAATTCTGAACAGTTTCTGAGCATCAAAGACAGATTTTGATGAAATTCGGACATCAGATAGATAATTAAATTATCTTTCATCTCGAAGTTTTTTTTTTAATCTCATTTGGAACATTGGAAAAAGAGTTACACCAATTTTACTGAAGACTGGTTCACATGTCTCGCAGATGAAGGGTGCGCAGAAAGACCAAAACAAAAGGAATACCATTTAGGTTTCGAATCGGACATTCTTTAGACTCAATTTGGTCTAATCCAAGCCTTCTAAATACTAAGAAATCAATTCAAAGTCCTTTTACATGAAGCCTAAACATTATGAGGTCTTAAGGTCCGATTTTACATAATTATGACCTAATTGTTGAAACACTATAAATATTTTTTTTTAGCCATTTAATTTTGTAGAGCTGGCTTGAATTAGAGTTTAATAAGTTTCTTAGGAGAAAGGGACGACACCCTTTGGGGTTGTGCCCTTTATAGCCTCCAAAGAACCATCATCATCTTCAATACATCTTCCATTCATCCATAATTTGGTTCTATCTTCTCCTCTCTCTGTTGATTGATATAAATGCTTGATGTCCTCTATGATTTCGTGTATCCATGATGTTATATGATTTGTTTTTATGTTAGATAATAGATAACAAGGAGTCAATGAGTTTGCTTGAATTGGATTACTAATCGATTAGACTTTATTGATAATGTTATCATCTTTATTTGAACTTTAATGCAGGTTCTAAGGAGTATTTCGAGCCATCAATTCACTCCAAAACACCTTAAGACTCATAGGCGAGGCTATAGAGACGATAGAGTTGAACCAAGTCCTACCACTGAGTATGTCTGTAGAAAGTGAGAAAAATATGAAGAAATGCCCAAACAATTTTGGAAGCGCTCACACTTCACCCCGGAGACCCCGATCGAGCCAAATAACGAAGAAAGCTTGGCCAAATAAAAATCAAGCTCCACCAAGTGAACCAGCTGTAAAATTGAAGATTCAATACTAATTAGCATATGGAGAATAAAAAACAGCCTATTTTTCACCAAAACGAGACAAACCGAGCTTCCCGGAGACCAAACTCAGCCAAATCAAACAAGGTATGAGCTCCAGCCTTTACACTTAGTTTTTACTCATAAAATATGATATTTTGCTGTAGGTTTAAAGTTTGGTCGAAGCATTCTTCCCGAATTGCAAAACTGCCAACTGAGCTTAATTTCGGTTTACTAAAAAATCACAAATCGTCGTGCATCTCCAAAATTTCGACCAACCAGCTAAGTTTTCCTATTTCCTTACCTTTTTCTTTAGATTTAAGCACCTTCCACATTTATTTTTCACCAGGACGATTTAAATTAAGCATGGGGGATTCTTATTGTTACTAATGCATCTTTTCTTTTGATTTTTCACATTTTTGAGTCGTTTTCAAAGAAATTTCAAAATAAAAACACTTTATTGAGTCAAAACCAGTCAGGAAACATACTAAACTTTGAACAAACCATGTGGTAATGACTAGTGTCCCTAGTGTCAGTTTTAGACTACAGTTTTTCCGAACGAGATAGCCCAAATAGATCAGCTAATCGACACACCATATCACCTTATATACGGTTAATCTATAGCTACTCAATGTTTAATGGACTTAATTTTCTCTTCTTGGGTCTTGGTATACTTTGAATCAGATTCCTCTTTGGACCTGACAAAATTAAGTCTACAGTTTCCCTCTTCCTTCCTTAGTAAAAAATTTCAGAAAAATGCTTATGCTTTTTGTGAATTCCAGAACCAACAAAATCCAAATATGCTTAAAAGAAAAAAAAGAAAAAAAAGATCGATAGAAAATAAAATGATACTTTAAAAAGTAAAGAAAAATGGATTCTTAGAGGCTGATAGAAAAAATAAAATGATACACTAAAAAGTAGAGAAAATCGGCCTCTAAAAAACAAAGCATTTAAATGTGAACAAGGAAGAGGAACGGAATTGATTTTGGGCTGAAATTGGTTAGAATTCTGTTTAGTTTGAGTCTATGTGTTCTTTGATCGATACTCCCTTGAAGAGACTGCACAATGTACATTTTAGGAAGTAGACGGAAAGCTCTGGATCCCTCGTGTTGATTGTGGCTTGAATTGAGGACGTTACATAATGATGGAACTAGTATTTAATGATCCTTTCTAAGTAGGCAAGGAAAGTGGATCTATAGAGTCGTGAACAATAATCCTTGATCGAATTAATTCATGTTTAATTACTACAAGGCCGTTCAAAAGAAGATGTCCCTTGGTGATTAGATATATAATATCGAACCTCAAAAGTGTAGAGGATTTACATTCGTGGTTGTGTTCTAGACCGAAGCATTTTGCCACTAGTCGATTTTAATTCATGCTTGTTCACTTTAACTATATGTTGTTTAATGCATATCATATCATTGATCTATCTTTTGTAAATTAACATATAGAATAGGATTTCGATTTTCATAATTAAAACATAAAAACAAAATATAAATCAGAATCAAACCTTGCATATTTCATTTTTAGCTCAATCCAAAATCAATTGGTCCTAAGTGTGAAACTCTAGTCCCTATGGATTCGATCCCTAAGTATTAATGCGGATGTTGTACACTTGCAACTGCGTTTTAATTGGAGTTAAAAATTGACCCCACATCAAAGGACGCTTGGACTTTTATTTCATTTGCCATGTATTGTTAGTTTTGTTTTATGCTTGATTCACTTTTTACTAATTGTCAAATGCCTTGAGATTAGTTCATTATTAATGATTTTGCACAAATTATATTAAGTGCACAACTGTCTAAATTTGGAAATGGTTTCTGAAAGGATTCATATATACATTCTCATGGTAATTTGATAAGCATCCCATTCATAACATGATATGTAACTTGGTTACTTGTAAGAACTTGAAATTTGATACGAATGTTAAGAATGATTCCCTTGCATTCCTTTGACACAGCATTTAGCTTGAATGATTTTTCTAAGGATCTTGCTAAAAATAAAAAATTATATTGTCTTGTGCACGAATTTTAACTTCTATTTAAAGCTAAATCCTTTTTAATTGTTTTGTTCATTCTTCAAAATTTTGGAACTTACAATGTCTTCAAATTTTGATTGTAAAAACCAAAAATGGCATTTTTATGAACCACAAAACGTCACTTACTCAAGTTGGTATGGTGAAGAGACAAGCCTAGACTTGCATCTTCACGAGAATGCAATGGTAACTAACACAGTATGGGGAAAATGAGGAAGTACTAAAAGATATGGATATTCTCAATCAAGTACAATACGTGATAAGGAAGATGGACATGAGAGTTATCCTAACCGTGAATTATCGTATCCCCATCAAACCCTCCAATTTCTCTCTACATGATGTGAATAGATTTCATGCATTTTGAAGCTCAATTTATCCTTGTTTTAGTTGCATTTAGTTTGTACATATTGCATTGAAGTGTTAGAATTCACTTATTTCCTTAGTTGTGTCTAGTTTAGAGATTTTTGCATTTGCATATGTGTTTTTGCATTTGCAGGTACAAACTCTTAGTGATCAGTTTGAGAGCTTTGGATGATGGATTATATAGTACTAAATGATGAAGAAACAAGGGGAATCAAGAGCCAAAAGCATAAGGGAAAGGTCGATGCAAGAAGGCTATCAAACGAGCAAAGAAGAGCCAAAACTGCCAAGTGCATGTGGCTATCGGTCATCCTAGTTGATAGTGGCATGCACAAGACCAATAGCCACATGCACAAGATGAATTGTTGCCAGATGCATGCCACTGTCAACCAGTTGGTCGATAGCCACGTGCATGGGATCGATAGTGGCATGCACAGATGTGAAAATCACCCCTTTTTCACCTATAAATACCCTATAAACCTAATTTTATAAAAAAAAAACTCGTCTCCTACTATTTTTTTAGAAACATTTTGAGTTTTTGGTGACTTTTCTATTGATCTTAAGACCAAGAGTCTCTCTTTTTCAGTTTGTATTTTGGAACCAAAACCTTACTTTATCTACGATTATGCTTTATATTTCTTCATCTCTTCTCTTTCTCTTTAGCATGTGTGAGTAGTCACTTTTGATGAATCTATGGATGTTGACGTTTTCTTAGTCTAGGTTGTAAAATTACCGTTAGGGATGGCTAATCTTGGGTTCCCAAAGGATTTGGTGAGCTTAATGCTAGATTTTAAAGTAGCTAACTAAGATCTAGACTTGTGTGCATATCACGCCTGAGAGATGCTCGATGAAATTTCTAGGAAAAAATATTTGTTATTTCAATTTAACCGATGATAATTTATTTCTTGGTTGATTAACTATATTGACATGCTCTTATTGGTTCCTAATCGATTTATCATTTGCAACAATCGAGAGTTAAGTGAATGTGATTGATAAAGAAATGGTCTATTGCCATAAGAGTGGATTACGCTATTAGTGTCCTTGGTCTTGGATTTATGCTTATTAGATTGACTTAACACCTCTTTTACCGTCTTGCTAAGTGAATCTAATACAATAACCCATGGTCCATCATCTTAGTTTATTGTTTATTTCAAGTTTGCACATATAAGTTTATGCTTGTCTTCTTTATTTAATTTATTGCTTTTAATTAAGTTATTTATTTCCATACTTTGTTTTCATTATTAATATCTTAAGAAAACCCAAAAACAAACCAAACTCTTCTTATTTGCTTAGATTAGACTTGAATGTGTATTCCTAATGCTTAAATCTATCTAGTTAGGTAACTTGCTCTTTGTGGTTCAACCCCCCCAAGTACTACAATAACATATTCGTGTAGTTGCGGATTGTGTAATTGTTAGGAAATGGGCTTATATAAATATTAAAGATTCGTTGCAATTTTGTTTGAATAAACAATCGCCCAACAAGTGTTTGGCGCCGTGTCGGGGAGCACGGTTACTAGACTAAGATTTTCTTTGGGATTTCATTTGAGTTTGAGACTAAGCTTTATATTTTCAAGTTATTTGACTATTCTCCTTTTTTTCGTTTATGCTTTGTTGCAAGCATAATGAATCACCGATTTCAAGGAGTTAACGAGATGGGAGAGTATGAGAAAACTATTGGTGATTTTGATAAACCAATCACGAGCCAAACAAGAATGGGAATAAGACCCCCACCGGGTTATTTTCCCCATCATGAAATGAATTCTAACCTCATCAACATGATCCACAACACTAAATTCTTTGGTTTGGATATAGAAAACCCAATCGAGCACCTTGACAACTTTGAAAGACTATGCGATACAACTACAATTCAAGGAATTTTCCAGAGATTATGTGAAGTTATCTCTCTTTTCTTGTTCTTTGGGGAATAAGGCTTTACAATGGGAGAAGACCATGGTTAGTTCTTCTATAACCACTTGGGATCAATACAAAAGGAGGTTCCTTGGACAATTCTATTCGCATAGAAGGACTATAAATTTTCGAAATAGCATTGTTAACTTCAGGCAAGGGATAGAAGAGACGCTTAGTGAAGCTTGGCAAATATCTAATGGATATTTGAGGAAGTGTCCTCACCATGGATTCACTCAAGGAAGCCTACTAAGGCTCTTCCATTCGGGAGTTCATCAACACTTTCAGTTTGCCATGAACACGACAAGGAATGGGAATTTTACAAGCTTAACACTTTGAGTAAAAGCTATGCTGGAAAACAAAGTTATGGCCTTGCACCTAAGATTGAAGACAAGTACCTTGAGGAATTAAATGCAAAGATTGGCGAAATAGCAAAATGGGTCCTCAAACCAAAGAAGAAAGTTCTTCAATCCACAGGAGGAGATGAGTTTTGCTCAAGAAAGTTTCTATGGGAGTTATTCCCAAAGTTCATCACCTAGAACAAGTCTAGGAGAAATATGTCCAACAACACCTAGTACTCCAAAGACATCTACCAACTTGATGGTGGAAGAGATGCATTCCATGTTGAAAGTACTTGTGACTGGAAATGAAGAGATTAAGAGGGACATGGATGATAGATTCAATTCACTAGACCATAAAACTCATGGAAATGACATGGATTTTTCGGAGAAGTATGATCATTTTGCCAACTATGTGAAAGATATGGACCATAAAATAGCAGAGAAAGCTTCTAAACTTGAATTCCGAAAGGGTAATCTACATGAAAAGTGTGAGGTTAACCAAAGGATCTTTGTCCAGTCGTGACTTCAAGAAGCGGAAGACAACTACCCCCAAGAAATCAAAAGGTTGAGTTTAAAAAGGACGAAGTTGAGCTAGAAGAAATTAAGAATGAACAAACACCGCTAGATGGAGAAGAACAAGATGAAAACGAAGAAGAAACCAAGAAAGAAGGGGCACCTAAAGAGATTCCTAAGGGGCAAGAAAAAGAGAGTAATAGCAAAACACCTCAACGCCAAAGAAGAGTAAGGAATATATCCCCACCGACACTAATGTTCCTATAGACGAGTTGAATCTACCCTTTCCGGGGAGGTTTAAGAAGCAAATTCTTGAAATTAGGTACAAAAAGATAAGAGATCATGTGGGAGGATTAGTGGTGCCCATCCCATTCATGGAGTGGTGTCAAGACAATCTCATAGTGAAGAAGGTCTTAAAGGATATAGTCACAAAGAGGAAGCAGATCGATTCTGTTATGGAATTAGTGACTCATGAATGTAGTGCTATCATTGAAACAAACTTCCTAAGAAAAGAAGAGATCCCCGAAAATTGACTTTGCCTTGTACTTTGAAGCATATGACCTTTTGGAAATGTTTGTTTTATTAGAGAGCAAGTGTGAGCCTAATGCCCTTTACGGTTTCGAAAAAGCATGGTTACACAAGATTCAAATCAACAAGGATTCAATTGATATTAGCAGATTGATCTATTTTGTATCCATATGTTATTCTTGAAGATTTGCTACTAATCACTGGGAATGGTGAAGTTTTAATGGATTTTGTGGTCTTTGAGATGGATGAAGAGCCTCTAATTCCTATCATTCTTGGAAGACCATTCCTCTCAACCGTGGGAGCAATTATTGATTTGAGAGGAGGAAAGATCGATCTCCACCTTGGCGATTTCATATTAAATTTCAGCATCATGGATGTCATTAAGAAACCAACTTTAGATGGAACCACATTCTTGATTGAATGCCTTGATGATGATTTCGCCGGAAATTTAGAGGAACTATACATGGAAAATGGCTTGGAAGTAACCTTAGTCTACGACAAGGGATAAAAAGCAGTCCTCTCAAATGAAGTCACAAAATACAAAAGATTGCTTGATACTCAACCGATGGAATCAACTAAAGTGCTAATATTAGATTTAGGAGAAGACGAACAAAGTCCAAAAGAGGTTTTAGAAGCGGAAAAGGAAGACTCGGATTGGAGTGCGCTTAAGGCTCCAAAAAGGCTAAGGTACACTTTTCTTGGTCCTAATTCTTGTTATCCTGTGATCATAAATGATAATCTAAATGAGAATAAAACTGAATTGTTATTAAATAAGCTAAGAAAGTATAGAAAAACAATAGGTTATTCATTAGATGACATAAAAGGGATTCCCCAATCTTTGTGCATGCATATGATTCATTTAGAAGATGAATCTAAAACCTCGATTGAACTCCAAAGGAGACTTAACCCTAATTTAAAAGATGTTCTCCACAAGAAAATCTTGAAACTCCTTGAGGCAAATATCATATATCCTATTTTGGATAGCACATGGATTTCTCCCGCGCATGTTGTGCCTAAGAAAGGAGGAGTTACGGCTGTTAAGAATGATAACAATGAGCTAATCCCCACTAGAACTATAACCGGTCATAGGATGTGTATCGATTATAGGAAGCTAAATTCATCAACTAGGAAATATCATTGATAGCTCAGGTTTTCACCCGAGATAACACTGCAAGCGTACAGATGTACGTTGTAGTGGTTCGGGATCGAATCCACAGAGACCAAAGGTAGCACAAAGAGTTAGAATTAAACAGCGGGCTAAGGCTAAAAAGATGTCTTGTAGAATGATGCAAAAAATTGAGAACAAGAAAGCAAGAAACGCAGGCAGCAACGTAAGGTTGTAAACTATTCATAAAAGTGTTGGGCATCGGGTATTCTCAGGGAAACATTTCATTGTTGACTTAAACTACAGAGTAGGGAAGAGATTAAGAACCGTCTTGAACTCAAATTCTAATCTAGAACTGATCTACTTCTGTAGCATCAACGCCCTATGCACTAGAAACCTCAAGACTAACTTCCGTTGACCCTCGATTTCTAGTCAGCCATTACTAACAGGTTTTATAGGTTCACAATTCACTTAAACATCAACTTCCGTTGGCTTACGAAGAATTTCTCATCTATCATTCTTTCAGTCTTTTAAACATTCACCTTTCAGCAGTTAAACAACCTAAGATCAGAAACTAAGTGATCAATTCAGTTTCATGCATTACGATTAACCATAGATGAAGATCCATTAGATAATATCCCTAAACATGCAATTCTATATCAGCAAGTCATGAATCCCCTCTGTGAGAACCCTAAACCCAATGATCAAACTACTCACTCATGTTCAGAGAATCAACACAAATTAATTTCAAGAGAGATATCATTGTATTAATCAATAAAAAAGAATAAGGTTCAGAATTCTTCTCAGATTCGAAGTACGGAAGATGATTCTTCTCCTTAGGTTACAAACTCTCTCCAAGCTCTCTCAAAGTCAGAAAAAATTGCATAATGAAAAGAGAAACTCGACTCTAGGGCTTTTTGATGAAATCTAGTTCGAAATAAGTTCGGTCTGGTTCTTCGTAAATTCTGTCCAAAAATCGAGACAGATCGATCGATCCATGTCCTTGGATCGGTCGATCTGTGTCCAAAAATCTGTGTATTTTCCAGCTTTGCGTGAACACTTCCTTCGAAGCCTGAAATCCATCCAAAATGCTTCCTTTTCACACATTCAAGCTCGAATCCTGTAAAAACAACAAAGAACACAAAACCGCGCCAAAACAATCCGAATACAGACTAAAAACCATAGATCTCGAATGAAAACCATACTAAAAAAATACTAAAATACTGACACATCAAATTCCACAGACTTGAATCTTTGCTTATCCTCAAGTAAAGGAAACGAAGATTAAGCCTACGAGAAAAGAAACTCAAAAGCCGAATGGACTGCATGCTTTTAGAAAACCTTACGCTATGCTACTTAGGCTAACCATAAAGATTCAGAACAGTTAGAACATTCTCCCCAAGAATCGCTGCATAACCTCCCAAGCCCATCCATACTCTAAAATATGAACCTGCAAACTTAGCGTCCATGTTAATAACTCTCTACATTCAATTAAAGATTGGCGTGAAACTTTTCACCAAAGAACTCATAATCAAGGAATCAAGCTAGGTATTCAAGGCTTTTTAGTGGTGGGATTCAGAGTGTTTCGGATATCAAAACTGCGTCAGAAGTGCAAGACAATATTCAAAATCACAGGAGAGAAAGGGTATATTGATATACAGGTCCCCTAACAACCCAAGTACAAACCACCAGTCAGAAAATAAACAAGATATGTGCATTCTTCAGGGTGAATCTAACATACGTAATAATATGCTAATGCTAATTTATAAACCAGATATGCTAAAATAAGAATAAATTTTTGTTTTTTTTTCAAGAGCGGAAATATGGTTCGAATTAGCATAATAATGATGTTTTTAAACTCTAAAACACCCATACAACACAAAGAAATGCAACATATCCATCTAAACCGCCTAAACACCCAACACTGAGAAATCAGACACTCAAGATCGTGTCTAAACCACCTAAATGTTCAATCCTACCTAAGCAATTAGAAGG
>OVAN01017413.1:0-10015 GCA_900406275.1 Anastatica hierochuntica
TGATTAAGAAGAAGAAAGAAGAAAGAAATGCAAATTTTACTTAGATCATAAGTTCTTAGATGCAAACATCAAAAGAAATACAAGATCAAAGATAAGAGTTTTGCAAAATCAAGCTTAGGTTTAATACAAAGAGAAGAGTCTTTAAATACTAAAACTGAAACTGGTTNTAGGAAATTCGGTTCGGTACAGTTTTTGGGCTTGAAACGGAGAAAATACCGACCTACGCATAGCACCCGCAGGTCGGTACACGCGATCGGTATAGGGCCACGAATGTATCTGGGAATGATTCCGAGGTGCGCACGTCGGTATGCGTAGCTCGGTATTTGAATACCGAGCTACGCGTTTCAGGGGCGTGGGTCGGTATTCCTGATCGGTATGTTCGTACCGAGCTAAGCAGAGCATGCGCAGGTCGGTATAGCAGCTCGGTATGGGACCTTCGGATGCTCTGTGAGCTGTACCGAGGTGCGCAGGTCGAGAAGTTTGATCGGTATGTTCGTACCGACCTACGCAAGGTTTGCACAGGTCGGTATGCTGCCCGGTATGTCACTGGTGATGGCTTTTCTTGCGTTTCTTGGCGCAGGGCTTGGTCCGTTTGTGCTAGTTCTCTCAAATTTTGATCCGAAGTACCTGAAAATGGTGAAAGAAGAGAGGAATATGCAATCCTAGGACTCTAGACACGAAACACTAAAAACAACTAAAAACTAGTCTTAAAGCTCTAAATGAGACGTTTAACGATATGAAAATGCATCTAAAGCTTAGTACCAAAACGCGAAAGTATGATAACATCAAACCTCAACAATCCAATTTTTTGGGATAATCCGAATATTTTCGGGTATTTTAAATATTTTGGATATTATATCTAAAATAACTCATGTATTTAACTATAGAATTATAACTTAGGTACTTTTGGATACTTGAAATATTTCGAATCGCGCCGAGATCGGTTTCAGTTTTTCGTCTATTGAAGTTTTGCATCATACGAAATTTTATCGATTTCGTGTCACTTTTTGGATCTGATTCACTTTAATTCTTTGAATTCAAGTATTTTGTCCACTTCTACTTACATCTGCGAATTCGTGGACACCAACCACCCAGTAGTCAGTGAATTAATATATCCTTATATAAATTCCTAAGCATTTTTTTCCCACATATAAATTCCTAAGAGCATCTCCAACAGCAATCCTTTGCGCGGAATCCAAGAAAAAAAACATTATAAAAGTGATGTGGGTCCTGTGAGGGATTAAACTCACCTCTTAGATTTTGTGAGTAGGTTTAGGTTTAGGGAGAGACAATATGGGTTGAATCCCGTAAGAGCTTTGTTGAACGAATGCTATCTTTATTGAGATTAATAATCGAAATAACAGATACAAAGAGGTTTGAACAATCGAGTAATGAATAAAAGAGGTATCTGATTATATCTTTGAATGAATGAACGGATACAATAGTTTTTTCAGAATGTCTAAGTGAATCTAGGTTGAAGGTATGTTGAAGAAGACTTCTTGTTCGCTTCTCTCCCTTCTTAAATAGCGCTTTCTCCGCTATGAGATAGTTGCAACAGTTCCTGGATCTCTTCCTTGATTTCCGGAGTGTTCAACAACTTATTTGACCGAGTCTATGACCCTTTCTATTTATCCGAGACCTGTTGTGCCAGCTCCCTACTTAACGAGACCTGGTCCTCTCCAATCCCACGGTCGTCGGCGGAACCTGTTTTTATCTTATTACGAGAGCTAACTCCTCGTGAATGTGACGTAGGCCCATTACGAGCTCAAATGTTCCCCTTCTTAGGCCTTGCTTCACGACTTGTAATGCACCTTGGGTAATGGGCCGGATTCATGCCCAACAAGTCCCGCTATTTTTAAGGATTCGTTAGATCGATCCTTGCCAAAAAACGTTACCGTTCGCGGGCCCCACTGCCACGTGACGGCCCGCGATTGACTGAAATTTTATTTTTTTATTTTTTTAATCCGAAAAAGAAAGAATAGTTTAAAAATAAATAGTTAAAGATTTTTGATGAATACATCATTGTAGTTGCTCTAAGCATAAATCATGCAAATTAGCAAACTTAAAAGTTGAAACATCTCAATGATACTTCAGACCCATTAGGCCCATTAGTATTGAGTGTGCGATTCAGGGTTTAGCAACTAAGTCCTTTCGTTTTCAAGTTTCAAACTTTGCAAATCGGCGAAGTGAAATTTCTCAAGCTTTAATCGGATAATCCGAAAGCTTTTTGGATCACAATCTCTTCGCTAATGCTTCGTTGAGAATGGGTTTCGCTGCAATCAGATCGGTCTTTAGACCATTGTCGAGAACCATTGTTTCACGCGCCGCCGTTAACTATTCCTCTTTGCCGTTCCCTTCTACGATTCCGGTTGCGAAGCCTGAGTTATGCTCCTTCTTCAATGGATCGACTCATTTCAAGCTACCATGGATTCCTATGACTAACCATTTTCATAGCTTAAGCTTAACTGATACTCGTCTCCCAAAGAGACGACCCATGACTCATCCCAAGAAGAAGAGATCCAAATTAAAACCTCCAGGTTTCGCCATTTTTGTTTCGTGTTTAAGCTTTTGAAATTAGCCTGTGGACATTAAAGATTAATGCTTTGTTTTGTGAAAATTGGAGATGAGTGTTGTGTGATTGAAATCGAGTTAGTGTAAAAGCATGGAACTTTAGGGTTTAGTATTGATCTTGTGTACTCTTTAAGTTTAATTTGATTCGTGTTAAAGCTTGACATGAGTGTTCTTAGTGAAAAATGTTGATATATCAAAGGAGAATCTATGGTGGAAAATGTATATATAGATGAGTAAGAGATTTGATGAAAATGCAGGACCTTATGCATATGTTCAGTACACTCCTGGAGAGCCAATTTCTCCTAACAATCCTAATGAAGGCAGTGTGAAAAGACGGAATGCGAAGAAGCGTATTGCGCAACGACGTGCCTTTAAACTGGTTTGTTTTACGAAACTTCTTGATACCCTCTTTGATGTTTGATTATCTCTATAGTATTAGGTTGTTGTTATTGTTAGAATAAACTTCAGATGAGAGAGTCTTGAAATGTCGAATTCGCTTGTTTAGTTGTTTTGTTCCATTTCTTGGTGAAACAAATGTTTCTTAGCGTATGAGATGAAGTCCTCGTTTGATACTTTCAGGCTGAGAAAAAGAAGAGGCAAGCGTTGGTGCAAGAGGCGAAGAGGAAGAAGAGAATCAAGCAAGTGGAACGTAAGATGGCTAAAGTCGCAAGGGACCGAGCTTGGGCTGAAAGATTGATCGAGCTTCAACAGCTCGAAGAAGAGAAAAAAAAGAAGTCTTCAATGTCTTCTTCTTGAATTGCAAACAGTAAACCAAAACATAGAATAATCAAATCCTATATGATGAATCTCTTTTGCTTCTCCATGTCTTGTCTTCTGAAGTTACTCTCCCTTGCCTTCTACCATTTTCTCTGGTCTTTATATCCAGTTCTTGTTTCATAAACTTGCCAGATATTGAAACGTAAAAGATTTCTTGAGTCGAAGAGCCGAACCAAAAATTTCGGAACCGGACCAAATTTTTAACAATACACCATTACCAATATTTGAAAACCGAATCGAAATATTTAAGGTACTATCCCAAATACAAAAGATACATAATCAGATATAAGTGCACAAAAAAAAAAAAACATAATCAGATATAAAATTACCTGAACATTTCTTTTTTTATCTTTTCCATACCTACCGAAAATCCAAAATTGTCAGAAATATCCGAAAAAATATCAGAAAAATAAAAAATTTCTTAAAAATACATGAAAATAGCCGAATCCGGTTTGGAACCGAAAAATGTTTCGGTATTTTTTCGGTTTCGATTTCAAATAAACAAAATCGACCCAAACGAGAACCAAACCGAAGTGAACCGAAATTTTCTCGGTTACTAAGTGGGTATCAAAACTTAGAAACCGAAATACCAGAAAACCGAAAGTTTTCATCCGACGAACTGAACAACCCGTCCTCAGGACAATTGACTGCCACGTGTTACCTAACCAAAGGTTCTTGAATTGTAACTTACTCTGCCAAATGTATCCATTTTTCTCCGTGATCTCTCAAATCTAAACTCTTGTAATAAACGTCTTCTCTTGGTCACTGATCCTTCCTCTCTTGATCTCTCATCAATCAAGAATCATGGCTACACAAGTGAGAGAGAAGAAGATCAAAAGCAACGGAATCTTACTAAACGTAGCTGAGAAAGGAGACGAACAAGGCCCTTTGGTTCTACTCCTCCATGGCTTCCCTGAGACATGGTTCTCATGGCGTCACCAGATCGACTTCTTGTCGAGCCATGGCTACCACGTTGTAGCTCCAGACCTCAGAGGCTACGGTGACTCAGATTCTCCTCCAACCCACGAGTCTTACACAGTGAGCCACCTTGTAGCTGACGTCATCGGTTTGCTTGATCACTTCAACACTTCTCAGGTGAAGAAACTAATCTTCATCATAACGGTTCTTGATTTAGATGAAACTCTGGAGAATGAAAAGTTTAAATCTTTTAAAAAACTGTTGATAGGCTTTAGTAGCTGGACATGACTGGGGAGCAATCATAGGTTGGTCTCTATGTTTGTTTAGACCAGACAGAGTCAAAGGTTTCATAAGTCTCTCTGTTCCTTATTTCCCAAGAGATCCAAATCTCAAACCTTCAGAGTTTTTCAAATCTTTTGGAGAAGGTTTATACATTTCTCAGTTTCAGGTACAAACCCATTTTCTTAGATTTTGTACTGTTAAAATCCGTTATAGTATTCTCCGTTTGAGTTTCTTATAGTATTCTCCGTTTGAGTTTCTCGGTTTTTTCGGTTTATAACAAGAAACCGGGAAGAGCTGAAGCTGCATTTGCCAAATATGATTGCTTAACGGTTATGAAGAAGTTCTTGCTATTAACAAGAACAGATTACTTGGTGGCTCCTCCTGATACCGAGATTATCGATGATCTTGAGATACCATCGACGATTCCAGATTGGATAGCCGAAGAAGAGATTCGAGTTTATGCAGATAAGTTTCAAAGATCTGGATTCACTGGCCCTTTAAATTACTACAGAGCCATGGATATGTAAATTTTCCGCACTCTCTATGTCTCTATAGTTGTTTCTAGGGCTCGGCAAACTACTCGGAACCGAAAAACCGAACCGAAACGAAACCGAAAAAAACTAAAAACTACCCGAACGGTTCCAATTTTTGAGAATCGAAATAACCGGAACCGAACCGAACCGCAAAATTTCGGGTAACCGAATAAAACCGAAAATACTTAAAAACTTGAAAATATTCAAAAATACCTAAAAATATGCAAAAATACCCGAAAATACATGAAAATAACCGAAAATACCCAAAAATACTTGAAAATTTATACCCGAATGGTTACTTAATTTAATCGGAACCGAACCGAAACCGAACTGAAATATTTAATGACCCGAATGGTTCCAATTTTTGAGAATCGAAAGAACCGAGAACCGAAGGAACCGAGAACCGGAAGAACCGAACCAAAACCGAACCGGAACTGAACCGAAATATTTAATGACCCGAATGGTTCCAATTTTTGAAAATCGAAAGAACCGAGAACCGAAAGAACCGAACCGAAACCGAACGGGTAACCGAACACCCATGTCTAGTTGTTTATGTTACGTATTAAAAGTGAGCAATTTACAGGAATTGGGAGATATTGGCGCCGTGGCAAGACTCCAAGGTCGTTGTCCCGGTGAAATTTATCGCGGGAAACAAAGATTTCTGTAACGAAGGAGCAAATGGAACAATGGAGTATGTGAAAAGAGAAACGTTCAAGAGTATTGTACCTAATCTTGAGATTGTTGTGATTGAGGATGGTCATCATTTTATTCAGCAGGAGAAATGTGAACAAGTCTCTCAAGAAATGCTCTCCTTCTTCGGTAAATTAAACACAACAGAGTAAGAAATTATGGTGTTTTATGGACTTGAGTCATTGATGATAGTTTTAAGCGAAGTAGTAATGTGTAGCCAAGAATATAGAATCCGAGTGTGATCTTTGTCTATAAGAATAATGGTTAATGAAATAAATAAAGAATCTACTATTTTGTTTATGTTCTTGCTAAGTTAATCTTGAGGTTTGTTGAACCAAATTATCTAGTACATATATTTTTTTAAAGACTATGATCTATACATATTAAAACTCTAAAATCTTTGAGCATGACGATTTCTCTCGAGCTCAGACTCATATGGTATATTTTGTGGTCTTCTCTTGTATGGATGGGCAAATTACAAGTCTGACAAGTAGCCTCCTAGTGCTTTTATTTGTTTGCGTTGTTCGATTTGTTGTTGCGTTTTTTCGTTTGTTGTTTGGTGTTGTCGTAGTTCTTTGGTTTCTTTTCCGCTACTAATATGCTTTGTAACTTCTATCAGAAACGAAAACTGGTATAAAATTTAACATTTTGACCCAAAAAATAATTCCAAATTTTGGAGATCAAAATTTAATATTTTGTGCGGTTTTTCTCTAAGACCACCGAATAATTTGAGAACATGTTTCTTCCATTGTGAACAGAGGCGGTCCTCTGACCAAGTTAAATAAACATGTGCTTTCGATCTTCGTTTTTACAAAAGAATTTATCTCTAGAAAACGATCTTTTTTTTAAATAAAAGTACAAAACCAACGATTTTTTCTATTTCAATTGCAGCTTTTATTAAATATGTGAATCTCATGACCGGTCCTGATTGTGAATTACGCTAGCTAGTGGACTGATACATAAAATCATTTCTTGGATCAAGAACACGAGAAGTTTAAGGGTGTGCGAGATGTGCAACCGAAGAGAGCCAACTAAAACTAAAAGCCAAATTTGTAAGAGCCAAACTTTTAGTTGGTATAATAAAAGGCCAAATTTTTGTTATATTATAATGAGACAAAGTTTGAGCCGCGGTTGATACTTTTCTCTGCCATGTGCCTATATTTTCTCTGTGTTCTCTCAAGTCTTGTACTAATAAAAAACTCTTCCTTGTTCATCTCCCTCTCTCTCATTAATTAAGAATCATGGCGGAGCAAGTGAGAGAGAAGAAGATCAAGAGCAATGGGATTTGGTTAAACGTGGCTGAGAAAGGAGACAAAGAAGGCCCTTTGGTTCTGCTACTTCATGGCTTCCCTGAGACATGGTTCTCGTGGCGTCACCAGATCGATTTCTTGTCTAGTCATGGCTACCATGTTGTAGCTCCAGATCTCAGAAGCTATGGTGACTCCGATTCTCCTCCGAGCCACGAGTCTTACACTGTGAGCCACCTCGTCGCTGACGTCATTGGGTTGCTCGATCACTACGGCTCTGCTCAGGTAAAACTGATCTCTCATCATCTTTTGGTCAAAATATATCTATTTTAGTTGGTTTGAAAATTTGATTAAGATTAAGTTATGACAATAAGATCTTTATCATCAAAATATTGTGTTATTAACCAAGTAAACATTGATCCACTAGCCAAAGAAAGTTCCATTTCCGTGGCAATGTATGAAGTATAATTAGAATGTTAAAGGGTTTTTCTATGGATTTATGTTAGAGTTTAAATCTCGACGAGCCCTCTAGTCGATCATTATAGACAAGGCTGATTATGAAATTTGTAGGGTTATAAATTTATACAATGTAAGAGACCGAATTCTATATGTAGATTTTTTTTCCGGTTTGGGGCAAACCGAAACAAATGTTTCGGCCGACATAATCAAAGACATTTCTACACTAAATGACAAGAATCTACCCTATTAGGTTTTGGAAATCCATAATTTAATTTAGGTATTTGATTGCTTACCCAAATGGGATTTTTTCTGATCATCTGAATTATTAATATTGTTATTACAAATTTAGAAACAACTATAAAGACAACTTTGGAAAAAATCTTTTCGCCTCATCTGCTGCATCACATCACCAAAACGAAAGTTCTACTTGGACCATGCTAAAGATTTCCTATAAGAACGCCTCCATTAGTCTGTAATAAATCACATCTTCGAGAATCGATCTCCATCATTAATTAACCATTTAATCAACCATTGAACTAAGAGCATCTCCAACCCATTGTTATTTTTGACTCTATATGCTATAATAGAGTCAAATTTACTCCAACTCATCTCTATTTCTTCTCTTAAAATAGATATTGCTATTGCCGAGACTCATTTGGTCTAGTGGCAAAAGTCCTGGTGCTGAGTACTCAGGCGTCTGGAGTTCGACTCCACCAAGTCGCGATGCCCCGCATCATAGGGTTTGGCTATGGATCGGGCCTTGTCGATTCACCCGTGTCAAAAAATAAAATTAGAGATTGCTATTTTTTCCTCCGTAGGAAAAATAGCATTCCTCTATAATAGATTCACACTTTTTTATTTATATAATGGTCCTTTAACTTTTTGTAATTATAAATAAAATACATGTTTATGAGAAATAATAATTTTTTACATATAAAACACAATTTTTTGTTTACATAATAATTTTTAATTTTGTACAATTATAAATAAAACAAAAATAAATATTATTATTTTATTTTAAGTCTAAATATTTTTATTTAACAAATGATATTTAAATTTTATATTAAAAATAAAATTATTAATTATAATTTAATTATTTAAAGTTCTACATAGTTAGATAATGTCTACTTTGTTTTACTATTTTTATGTAATGTCTTTTTGTAATAAAGTATTTAGTTTAAATAATATTGCAACTTAATAAAATTTTTCTAAAAGTTATAATAAAGGGGTTATTTTTCAACATTTATTAGTATAAGTTGATAATTGTAAAATTAAAAAAAGAATCTTTGAAGAATATTACTTTTTAGAAGAAAAAATAGGGAAATATATTAGAGAGAAATCCACCTCTATTATAAAGGGGAGACTTACAAAAATACACCTTTGTATTGTCTGTTTTTCAAAAATACCCTTGCTTGAAAAATTTTTATTTTTACGCCTCCCTTTTTAATGAAAAAGACCATTATACCCCTAGACTAAAAAAAACCCTAAACGTTAAACCCTAAACCCTAAACCATAATTCCTAAACTTTAAACCCTAATAGCTAAACCCTAAACCCTAATCACTAAACCTTAAACCCTAAACCCTAAACCCTAATATTTGAGGTGTATATTTGAGAACCATTAAAAGACAGGTGTAAATGTAAAATTTCTTTTCCTCTTAAGTGTATTTCTGTAAATTAATCATTATAAAGTTACTCTCTTAGAGGATCTCCAACCCAACCTCAAATCCTCAAATTTTGAGGTTTTGAATAATGAAACCTCAAATTTGAGGTTTCACAATTCAAAACCTCAAAACTACTTTTTATTTTCCGTTTGGTCCTTCTAATTATATTTTTTCACAAATACATGTACTAAACTTAGTTTAGAATAACTTAAGTACTCAAAAATAAAATAAAATAAGATAAACATAACATAACATTAATGTTTGATAAATATTCGGATCAAAAGAAGGTTGTTGCTACTTTTGAGTTCTTTTTTGCATGATTCTCGTTTTTGCCAATCGCATATACTCACGTGTATCATCGAGAGAGAGTCTAAATTTATTAGTAATATCTTACCATCTCGTGTGTATGTGTATTGTTTTATTATATATATATATAATTTATATTATCTTTCATTATATAACATTATATTATTGTTTGTTGTATAATATATTAAATGTATGTTTTATATGCATTTGTGAATTTTTATCATTATTAGTAACTTTTATTAATGTCAAGGATTATAATGTAAATAAATAAACTTTTAAGGATTTTTTTAAAGATTTATGGTTGGAGCAATCAACCCTCAAATCCTTATTTTGAGGTTTTGCTCCTTTCATTTTGAAGTTTTGGGTTGAAGATATTTTTACAGAGGAAAAAATAAAGAAATACATTGGAGATGTTTTAAGGGGCTTCCATGTTGGGATTTGAAACTTTTTTATACTTGTTAAAATGTAGTGTTCTCCAATTTCATAAGAAATTTTGTTTTTTACAAACTTGAAGATGTTAGAGCATCTCCATCCATGGACTCATGGATGGAGTCCTTAGCATTTTTTTAA
>OVAN01017414.1:0-10013 GCA_900406275.1 Anastatica hierochuntica
TTACCTTATCTCCTTGATTCTCCATGCATTTCTTTTTCATTTTATGTGCACTCATGTGTAAAAACAATGTACAGAACATGGTAGACATGATCCTTCTAATTGCTTAGGTAGGATTGTACATTTTAGCTGGTTTAGACACGGTTCAAAGTGTTTGATTTCTTGGTGTTAGGTTTTTAGGTGGTTTAGATGATTATGTTGCATTTTTTCATGTTGTATGGGTGTTTTAGAGTTTAAAAACGTCGTTGATCTGCTAATTTGAACCAGATTTTCGTTCTGAAAAATAAAAAACGAAAATCATTTTAAATTTCTGTATATCTGGTTTAGAAATTAGCATTTTCATATTATTTTGTTGATTGGTGGTTTGTACTTGGGTAGTTAGGGGACATGGATATCAATATACTCTTTCTCTCCTGTGATTTTGCATAATGTCTTGCATCTTGATGCAACTTTTGATACCCAAAATACTCTAAGCCTCACCACTAAAAGCCTTGAATACCTAGCCTGATTTCTTGATTATGAGTTCTTCGGTGAAAAGTTTCACACCCATCTTAAATGAATGTAGAGAGTTAGTGACACGAAAGCTGAATTTGCAGGTCCAGATTTTAGAGTATGGATGAACTTGGGAGGTTATGCAGCGATTCTTGGGGAAAATGTCTAATTGTTATGAGTTTATATGGTTAACGAAAGTAGCGCAGAGTAAGGTTTTCTGATAGCAAAAGATCCATTTGGTTTTTAAATCTCTTTTCCCGTAGGCTTAGTCTTCGTTTCCTTTACTTGAGGACAAGCAAAGATTCAAGTCTGGGGGATTTGATGTGTTAGTATTTTAGTGGTTTTTACTACGGTTTTTACACGAGATTTATGGTTTTTATTATGTATTCGGATCTTTTTGGCGCGGATTTGTGTTCTTTGTTGTTTTTACAGGAATCAAGCTTGAATGTGCGGAAAGAATGCATTTTGGATGGATTTCAAGCATCGAAGGAAGTGTTCGTGAAAAGCTAGAAAAATACCCAGAACATTGGATCGACCGATCCATGTCCCTGGATCGGTCGATCCCTATCCTGATTTTCAGACCGATTTTACAAAGAATCAGACAGAACTTATTTTGAGCCGGATTTGAATACTAAGACCTAGACTCGTGTTTCCTGTTTCATTATGCACTTTTACAGACTTTTAGAGAGGAGAGATTGATTTTGTAACCTAGGGAGAAAAAGCATCTCTGTACTTCGATTCGAGAAGTTTTCGGAACACTTTTACTCTTGCTTTTGTTAAATACAATCATGTCTCTCTTAAATTTGATATGTGTTTTTTACAATTATTATGAGTGAGTAGTCTGATCATTGGGTTTAGGGTTCTCACGTAGGGATTCATGATTTGTTGATGTAGAATTGCATGATTAGGAACTTAATCTAATGGTTCTTCATCTAGGATTGATGGTAATGCATGAAATTAAACTGATCACTTAGTTTCTGAAATTAGGTAATTTAACGCCTGGAAAGTGTTTGTTTTAATGCGTGAAAGAATCTTAGATGATCAATTCTTCTTAAGCCAATGGAAGTTGATGTTTNTTCTTCATCTAGGATTGATGGTAATGCATGAAATTAAACTGATCACTTAGTTTCTGAAATTAGGTAATTTAACGCCTGGAAAGTGTTTGTTTTAATGCGTGAAAGAATCTTAGATGATCAATTCTTCTTAAGCCAATGGAAGTTGATGTTTAAGTGAATTGTGAACATATCAAACCTGTTAGTAATGCATGATTAGAAATTGAGGGTCAACATAAGTTAGTCTCGAGATTTCTAATACATATGGAGCTGATACTACGGAAGTAGATCAGTTCTACATTATAATTTGAGTTCAAGACGGTTTATAACTTGTTCCCTAGTCTATAATTTGAATCAATAATGAATTGTTTCGCTGAGAATACCCGATGCCCAACACTTCTTTGATTGATTTTACAACCCCGTTGTTGCTGCCTGCTTTCTTTGTTCTTTTGATTTCGTTATTTGCATCATCTACAAAACTTCTTTTAAGCTTTAGCCCGCTGTTTGATTCTACATTCTTCCTGCTATCTTTGGTCTCTATGGATTCGATCCCGAACCACTACAACGTACATTTGTGCGCTTGCAGTGTTTTCTCGGGCGAAAACCTGAACTATCACCATCATGTAACTAGATTATTAGGTTATAAAGGAAAAGATTGCATTAACTCAAAACTTCAAAAGCTGAATCAGTCCAAAATGACATGACTGTTAAAATGTTGTAAAAAACCTTTTTTTATTTAAACCTGGAATCTGCCAGCAACCAAAATGAAAAAATCTCCGCTTGATCTCATCAAACTCTAATAAATACCATAATTACAAAAGCAAAGCAAAGCAAAGCAAGCTTACCTAACATTGAAAATGATTGGAGAAGAAGGTTTATGAAGAAGAGTTTTTCATCAAACACGAAAATGTGAGACTTCTTTCCTTTACTAATAGGTAAGATAATTATTCCCTATCTCAGTGTTCATCCCCATTCTCTGCCTCTGTTCAGTTATTGGCCACTTGCATGAAGAGAAACGACGGGTTAACGAATCTACTATCGCCGTTTTAGTCGTAAGTCGAGTCAGAGGACTCTGATTGATATCTCACCATCGCTTTTCAAAATTGTGATTTGGGTTTTTTGGTTTTAACTCTTAAAAACAATTGATATCTTTGTGTTGGATGTTTAGTAGCTAGTACAATTTATCAGCAGTTCTCACATTATAATTGAAGCACTTTGACCTGTGACATGTGAATCCGACATCCATTCATCGAGAATTCCTTTTTTTTTTATTTCATCGATTTTGAATCAATAAAACTACCTTGTTATATCGATTATTAAAAATATTAAAACTACAACGCTATCTCCAATGAAGATCAATGTGATAGTGATGATGACTTAAAAATAATAAAAGCATTCTAAATTTTATAGAAAATTGATAAGTTTAAAACTATAAGGGAGATGAACCACAATATATCTAGAAGATGAATATATCTCTTCACAAAATACATATTAAAAAAAATTCTTATGCATGTGGCATTCTATAAAGTGATGACGTGTCAGTAAAAGGTGGAGAGAGTTGGTTGTCTTCGTATGTATGATTTTAACAATACACTAACACTCGCAAATACTTGGACCTAAGTGTAGTTCGCAAGCCTATTGACAAAACATGTAATTCTCACATATATTCAATTTTATTCTTATTTATTTTTAATTTAATAAATTGATTCGTTCTACTTTGTTGCTCACCGTAGTTTGTCTTCATCAGGTCTCACCATTTTTCTCTCACACACTCTTTGTTACGTCCATTTATCTTCTAATTGTTCTATTTTGTTAAGAAATGGCGAAGCATTTACTCTTTTTTTTGTCATCCTAAGTGTTTACTTTTATTTAATTTCGCTTCGGAATCCTTTTTTGATATTCAAATGTAATTTAAGACATAGGATTTCTGAAAAAAATATGTAAAATCTCTTCCTTCAGCTAAAATACATAATGGCTAAACCAAAATGAGGTTCTTTTTGTAGATTTCCATACAAGTTGTTAGTTTGTCTTAAGTAATTTTGTAGATTATTGAGTTTTCACATGAGTCATGTCTGCTTTATATGTCTATTAGGAGAATGGATAAATGGTTTTTGGTGTTGAAGAGAATGAATAAAGAGAGTTTATCCAACCAGCGTCTCCTTAGTCCTATCTTCTGATTATTTCAGGGAAAGGGAACAAGAGCCACACTCTGTATGAGTTGCGTTCATTCTAGCTGTTGGAACCACATTTAAATATTATAGTTGGGCTAAAGGTTCAACATAATATATCTCAAAATGTTGTTTGGTTGTGAATGAGAAATAAGGTCTAAGCTTATTAAAAATGTTATGAAGTTGTAAACTCTTAACAAATGCAAATAGAAAAGCCCCACATTGTTTAGGGGAAGAGAAATTCATTTGCATATACATGGGAACACATAGGAAGGATTTCAAAACGTGTTGAGATAAAGAGGATTGGGGAACCCACACGCGCGCGCCTCCACTGTCTGGCACGGCACGACACAGTATGCGCAAGGCTCTTGGACTCTTGGGGGAATGTGGGTCTTTGCCCCCCTAAAGATGTTCTCTTTGGAGAAAATTCTTATTTGGTTTTGGCCCGTTTTTCACAAAAAAATAACATGGTTTTAGTCTAAAAACAGCACGTCGTTTGCCTACGTAGGAAAAAAACGAGGCGTGCTTCCTCCCTCTTTCTTAATGAGTTTGAACTCGTCAACATGACCAAGTCTTTCGCGAGCCTCCACCTTCCATGCCCACGTGTCGGCGGTTGCGCTGGAGTGGCTCTCCTCGGGCGGCATATTCTTGGGAATATTCTTCTGCTACAAGCCTCCTTCGTGGCATAAAAGGGAGTCTCCCTTCTGCCATTTCTCTCATCACTCATCACATTTCAGACCAAGAAATAAACAACTCTCTCTTACTTGATCTTTGATCTTCTTCTTATTTTTTAGTAAGTTTCTTCGAGAATATATAAGTAGAAATAGTAGTTCGTACATTCCGTTTTCGAGTGTTGTGAAACGGTCTCGACACGGTTGTCTCTTGCGATTCTTGAATCGCATTGGCCGTCTCACTACGGGCATATTTTTTAGAATTATGGTAAGAGATTTTAATCTCGACTCCGTGTGTTCTTCTTTCTGTTTTTTCTAAAATATTTTTTTATCGTTTTGTTTATCTCATCTTCGATATCATCTTCCTTCTGCTAGAATTTTATAAGTCATTTTCATTCGATTTTTTATCTCATTTCTTTAGAAACATTACTGTTTATATCGTATTTCTTCATCCGGTTTTTTCGCGTCCTACAATCTTAATTATAAAAATCCGCTTTTTTACGCTTTCTCTTTAAATCGGATTTGGACTTACGATATTTTAAAAACGAGTTTATATACGATTCTTAAGAATTTTTTTCTTAAACATTTCCACGAAAATTTTTTTGGAAACGGTTTTTGCGAAACTTTTAATCGTTTTTAAAAGAAAAAAGAAAGGAAAATTCTTTCTTTTTTCTGAAACAAATTTGGGATTGTTTCTAAACTAGAAAGTCGGTTTTAATTCTTTCTTTTTTCTGAAACAAATTTGGGATTGTTTCTAAACTAGAAAGTCGGTTTTCGCGATCCACGAAAAGACTTTCATAAACTGTTTTGTGAACACATTGGTGATTCCGCGAAACATTTTTTGAAAACGTCGTTAACATGTTTCAATTTTTTCGGTTTAATTTTTGAAATTGAAAACTCTATATATAATTGTAACTTTCAACTCTTGCTTAATATATTGTGGACAGATGGCTAACGTGAACAAAAATGCCAGTGTCACTAATGAGGTGACTCATGTGCTTGAGACACCCGCTCTTGATGTGTCTAAAACGGACTTGGGAAGTAATGGAACCGAGACAGCACGTCGTGCCTTGCTCGGGGAACCACTTCCAATGGTCAATGCTCCGCCAGCATTCAACAATGCTCTGTAAGCATTCAATCAAGCTTCCTCATCGGTACCCAATGTTGTGAACGGGACTGATTCCTGATAAGTTTGATGGCCACAGTTTCAAAACCTGGCAAAAGAAGATGTACTTATTTCTCACTTCGATGAAGCTCAATAAAGTCCTTGAAGAGGACAAGTCAATCTTCTCTCCTAGGAACAAAGACTCGGTCTACTCTGTCTGCACGGTTGATGCATGGGTTCACACAGATTACCTGTGCAGGGGATGGATTCACGAGCGTCTTATTGATAAATTGTACAATGTGTATAATGATGAGAAGTCCTACAAGACTTCAAGGATCTTGTGGGTGGCTTTGGAGAAAAAGTACAAGTCTGTAGACGTGGGCTGTTAGAAGTTTGACGTGGAAAATTCCTGGACTTCAAAATGGTGGACAACAAGCCCATAATGAACCAAGTTGAAGAACTCCAACTGTTGTTCCATGAAATATCTGCTGAGGGGATGAAGATATGCGAGAGCTTCACTGTGAACTGCTTCATAGAGAAGCTTCCCCCGAGCTGGCTGGACTTCAAGAACTACCTAAAACACAAGAAGAAGGTAATGCCTCTTGAAGACGTGATCCAAACGTTGAAAATGGAGGATAGAAACCGCTCTACATTGTTAATGTGGCTATTCACAAAGGCAAGGTGAAGTACAAGGTGAAGGGCAAAGCTATTGACAAGCAGACTCTGAAAGCCAACTCCTCCACGAAATTCAAGAAGCAAGGAGATCTAGAGAAGAAGTACAAAGGAAAATGCCACAACTGTGGAAAGATAGGACACAAGTTCGATGTCTGTCGCAGAAAAGCGGAGGAAAATGTTGCCCACCTCACTGAGGATGACCTGTGCGCTATGGTCCTTGAATTCAATATGGTGGAAGACAATCCAGTAGAATGGTTGTATGACATTAGAGCCACAACCCACATCTGCGCTGATAGGAGAATGTTTTGGACTTATCAGAAGAGCAATTCTGAGGAACAATTGATGATGGGAAACACGACAAAGAGAAAGATTGAGGACTGTGCAAAAATTGTTCTTAGGATGACTTCGGGGAAGGAGAACTCTCTTGTGAGTGTCAAACATGTGCCCGACATAAGGAAGAATCTGATCTCCAGTACTTTAATGAACCAGCTAGCTTCAGGATCACCTTTGAGGCGGACAAGCTCATGCTGAGGAAGCACTGTGTGTATCTGGATAGGGGATATGCCAAGGCTGGATTGATCAAGATGAATCTGCAAGTCGTGCCCCCTAAAAATAAAAATGTTGTTGTTGATGTTGCAAATGCTGCTTCTACTTCCAACGTAACCACAATTGCGATGAATGAGAATAACCCAATTGCTTATTTGCTTGAGTCTTTTAATATTTGACACGGAAGATTAGGACATGTAAAATTACAAATTAATTCAAAGATTAATGAACATGAACCTAATTCCTAAGTGTAAAACAAGCAAAGAAAAATGTGAAATGTGCGTACAGACAAAACTCACAAAAACACCATCACCCCGAGTTGAAAGAACAATTGAACCTCTAGGTTTAATTCACACAGACTTATGTGATTTAAAATATTTGTCAACTAGAGGTGGAAAAAAATATTTTGTGACATTCATAGATGATCATACAAAATATTGTTATGTATATTTATTACATAGCAAAGTTGAAGTCTTGGAAAAATTCAAGGACTATAAAAGGAAAATAAAAAATCAACTCGATAAAACTATAAGAATAGTTAGAAGCGATAGAGGAGGTAAATATGATGGACGTTTAATGATTATTGTGAAGAAAATGGCATAATCCATTAAATGACTGCTCCCTATTCACCTGAATCTAACGAAGTTGCGGAACGAAAAAATCGAACTCTAAAAGGAATGATGAATGCAATGTTGCAGGAATCTAGGTTAGCCCAGTCAATGTGAAGGGAAGCTTTGCTTATCACAAACTATATCCACAACAAAATACCACACAAAGTTATCGGAAAAATACCTTATGAACTTTGCAAAGGTAATGCGCCATCATATAAATACCTGAAAGTGTGGGGGTGCCTAGCAAAAGTGGCAGTGCCACCTCCGAAAAATGTCACAGTCATACTAAAAACTGTGGATTGTATTTTCATAAGATATGAACACAACAGTAGTGTTTATCGTTTTCTGGTATACAAATCTGACATACCGAATATTCATGTGAATACAGTAATGGAATCAAGAAATGCGTCTTTTTCGAACATATCTTTCCATGTAAAGATAAACAAGGTCCAAAATGGACACGTGAGGAAAGAGACGATGCTAGCACTTCTGGAACTTCAGTAAATGAAATAGAAGATGCATAAGAGGAATCTAGATGAAGCAAAAGACCTTGTAAGGAAAAATCTTTTGGCGATGATTTCTTGATGGTGTTTCTCTTAGAGAATGAACCAAAAACGTACTCGGAAGCCATGTCTACACCTGATGCGCCTTCTTGGAAAGAAGCGGTCAACGGTGAGATTAACTCCATTATGCAAAATCATACATGAGAGATAACTGATATACCACTTGGATGTAAAGCATTAGGGTGTAAATGGATTTTTAAAACAAATTTGAAAACTGATGGCTCAATAGATAAGTACAAATCTATACTCGTGGTTCGGATTCCGACAAAAAGAAGGTTTGGACTTCTTTGACACTTATTGTCCAATGACGAGAATAACTTCAATCAAAATGTTGATAGACACTGTTTCATTGAGGGAACTAGAAATACATCAAATGGAAGTTAAGAAGACCTTTCTAAACGGTGATCTAGAAGAGGAAATTTACATGAAACAACATGAAGGTTTCATTATCCCAGGAAAAGAAGATAAAGTCTGTAGACTAGTAAAGTCATTATATGGACTTAAGAAAGCTCATAAACAATGGCATGAAAAATTTGATAATGTCATGATGTCAAATGGCTTCAACATCAATGAATGTGATAAATGTATTTATATCAAAAGTACTCCACACGAGTATGTTTTGTTATGTTTATACGTATATGATATGCTTATTATTGGAAGCAATAAGATATAATCCAAAAAATTAAGAACATGATTAGTGGAAAGTTTGACATGAAAGACATGGGTCTAGCAGATGTAATTCTCGGGATTAAAACTTCTGAACGGAATCATTCTGTCTCAAACTCACTATGCTGAAAAGATACTTGATAGATTTAAAAATTATTCAAGTGGAACAACAAAAACTCCAGTAGACCCTCAACTTCATCTGACCAAGAATTCAGGTGAAGCAGTATCTCAAGTAGAGTACGCAAGGGTGGTCGAAAGTCTAATGTACTTAAAATTTTTTACTAGACCTGACTTAGCGCATGCAGTAAATGTTTTAAGTCGCTACACTAGTAATCTGAGACACAAACACTGGAAAGCCATAACTAGAGTGTTGAGATATATGTTACACTAAAGATTATGGACTGCACTATGGTAAAGAACAAGCAGTTTTGGAAGGATATAGTGACGCAAACTGGATATCTGACTCCAAAAACTCAAAATCCACGAGTGGATATATCTTTACACTTGGCGGTGGAGCAGTATCCAGAAAATCTTCCAAACAAACTCTGTTAGCCAGATCAACCATGGAATCTGAGTTTATAGCTTTGGACACAGCTATAGCGGAAGCAGAGTGGCTTCACAATTTTTTGGAAGATGTCTCGATGTGGGAGAAACCTATCTCAATATTATGTGTACACTGTGATAGTCAATCGGCTATAGCTTGAGCACAAAATACTCTCTACAGTGGAAAATCTTGTCATATCAGAAGACGACATAAATCCATTAGACGATTGATCTCAAGTGGTGAGATTACACTAGACTACATAAAGTCAAAGGACAACCTAGCGGATCCATTAAATAAAGGTTTGTCTCAAGATCAAGTTGTAAGATCATCGAGATGAATGGGTTTAAAGCCTATGACTAAAAGAGGAAGCTTGATGGAAACCCCACCTATGTGACTAGAGATCATAAGATCTAGGTTCAAAGGGACAACTAAATCAATTTAACTCTGCTAAGAGAATTGTGAGACTCAAGTCTCTACCTAGCTCCTAGGATGATAAACAGTGCTACCTGTATGTAATTAGGATAAGCGTAAGCTTTTAATGATTTCATAGCGTTGTAATAGTGAGTATTACAGGATACTTCTGAAAAAGCGTATGAAAATCACCTTGTGAGTGTGAAATGAGGCCGTTTATAGGAGAATGAAGGTCAAGCTATATTCTCTAAGTTCACTCATGATAAAACCAAACAAGTTCAAGGCCAAAATGAACACAATAGAGAACTAAAGTTCTATAAAAAATGAAGCTGAATTATAGTTGTTGTCTCTGTTTTAAGACTAAATTGTGACTATGGTTTTTGATTAATTTCGGTGAAATTAAGGCGACTACTTTCCCTCCTAACTAAAATTTTGACAAATAATTTTAATTAACCAGAAATGAGTGAAATCAAGAAACATATAGGTCTTTAAGCTTTAATCAGAAAACACTT
>OVAN01017415.1:0-10013 GCA_900406275.1 Anastatica hierochuntica
GACGTGGCGCCTGGAGGAGCAAACAAAAGAAAACTGATGTGGCATCCTTTAAGAGTCAAAAATAAGACCTTTTAATTAGTTAGATGATTGATTGTTTAATTAGATTAAGATTCATTAAAATATTTATAATCTAGATTAACATTATTTATAAGTAGATAATCATTGGTTTTAATTTGATTAAAATCAATTTATTTATTTATGATCCAATTAAAATTACATATTGGATATGTATCTGTTATATTTATTTATTTATATTAGATATAAACTTTAAATATAAAATTGGATTTCAAAAGAAAAAACGGTTTGGTTTTATGGAAAGTCAATCGGTTCTTTTTTTAGCGAAACCACTGGATTTTGGTTTCGGTGTAAATTATTCACCATATATTTTCTTGTAGGATTTTGAAAAGTTCTTGTAATTGTTAATCTTTTAATACTAATCCTAATTTGATAAGGATATAAGAGTTAATTAAGTTTAGTTATATAAATAATTATTTATTTTAATTTGATTAAAATATATTTAATTATTTATAATCCAATTAAATATGCATATTAGATATGTATTAATTAAATTTTAATAATTTATATTAGATATAAATTTTAAAATATAAAATTGGATTAAAATTAAGTTTCTCAAATAATATTAAGTTTTTATGTCTCCCCAATCTTGTCAACTGTCAAGGCTTGTTTTGTTGTGTGATGGGTCTGTCAAGCAGGGTGTCCACAATTACATGAGTGAGGCAGATGGTAGTGGTTACCATATGATTTGAGATTGATCCACTTGACTAGGCTATCAAAACGGTTTTGGGCTTAGAGACATAGAGTTGGATTAGAAATTAGATTTCATCCACGATCAAGAGTTATATTTGATATTAATAGCAATGTGGTTGCTTACCTAAATAGCTTGCACTCGGGCGATGAACCAAAGCTCACTTGAAATATGGATCTTGGTTCATTGTACTCAGTTTGAGGAAAAGTTGTTTTGAGTGTAATGAGAGTGTTCTTAATTGTTGAGAATGCTTAAAATTCTCGAACATCAATTTAAAATTTCTTTTTCTTCTCTGAGAGTTATGTCAAATTCTCACAATGTCTTTTCACTCCGAACCGTCCTTGAAAAGAAAAGACTCAACGGGTCGAATTTCCTTAAATGGTACCGCAACCGGAGAATTGTTCTCAAACAAGAAAAGAAGGAATATGTCCTAGTAAAAGAGCTTTCTGAAAAGCCTAAGTCAAATGTTTCTCATGCAAAAAGGAATGCTTGGGATAAGCATGTCAATGATAGGGTTGATGTGTGTTGTATTATGTTGGGTATCATTAACTTAGACTTGCAAAAGCAGTATGAGAACGTGGAGTAATTGGTAGACATGATAACTAGTCTTAAAGGGATATTTCGGGAACAAGCACAAACTGAGAGATATAAAACGGTTAAATCTCTCATTGAAAGCAAGCTGTCACATGACAATCCACTTAGCCCACATGTCATAAAGATGATGGGTTATATCGATACGTTGGTAAAATTGGATTGTCTATGAGTCAAGAGTTGGCTACTGACATAATCCTGCAGTCATTGCCGTTAAGTTATGATCAGTTTGTTATGAACTATAACATGAACAACTTGACAAAGACACTGTCTGAGTTGCATGAGATGCTTAAAACTGCTGAACCAAACATCAAGAAGGAAAATTCTAATGTCCTAAAGGTGTAAACGGGTATTAAGTTTAAGAAACATGGTAAAGACAAAGGATATGGTAAGATAGGTTGAATTGAGAAAGCTGACAAGTCTGGACATGTCCAAAAGTCTAAGGTTGGTCCTTCTGGTTATGACAAGTGCCATTATTATAATGGTACTAGACATTGGAAGAGAAACTGCAAGAAGTACTTGAATGAGCTGAAAAAGAAGAGTTCTGAATCTTCTTCTCCAGGTAAAATGTTAGAGAAGTAAATGTTACATATTTAGTTCTACTCTTTGGTATTGGATATCAGTTGTGGTACTCACATTTATGAAATTGTGTAGAACCCCAACATAAGTAGAACTATGGAGAAATAATAAAATGGACCTACCAAGAAATTGAGCAAGAGTTGTTGGATTAGACGTAGGAATATTTTATTTTTTTCCACAGAACTGGCTTTAGAATTAAAAGATTTTCTTTATAAATTTATTTTGAGTAATAATATTATTTTCTTTAAATTTGGATTTGGAAGAATTCGATATTTTTTAATAAAAGAGCTTTAGATTTATTGTGATAGAAGTTTATGATAAAGTCTCATTAGAGAATGAGATTTATGTTCTAAGCCAGAGTATAATCGTTTATAACAATTGAATCTTTTTATGACTGAAATCTAAATTTTATTTTGGCTTTGTCATGTGGACTGTGTAAATGAGACATTTAGAAGTTCATAGAGATGGATCTTCTACACTTATTTGATTTTAAAATCTAATGAGTTATGTGCTCTTAATTTACCGGAAAAATGACTAACACTCTATTACTAAGATCAGTGAAAAAGCAGTAATTTGTTAGATCTTATACATAGAGTTATGAAAACTAATGATTTTAAAAGTCAAAGAAAGTTATTACTTCATTAATGATTATGTTTATATGATAATTCATTTACCTGGTTCTTTGAAATGTTCAAAGAGTTCGACGATGAAGTAAAAAAAAATTGTTTATTACATGGACAATTTATTTTCTAAGAAAAAAATTTTCTAAAGGAATAGCGGGAGTAAAAGTTTACGGTTTCCTAATAAACCTCTTGAGTGATCTAAGTACGAAAGTCATATTAGATCTAAAAAGATATGATCTTGGGTTTAGTGGCAGCTTTTTTTTCCAGAATTGATGTTCAAGTAAACATAGAATTGTTTATGTTTAGAGTAATGAAATTACTTTCATGTATTATTTGATTATTGGATAATTGAATAATAGTTCTAAAATAATTTATATATCTCTTATAGGTCATCAAGTACGTGACTTGATCATGAAACCTTGTAAGTGATAAATGACATAAATTATTGAGGTTCATAGTCAGGTTATTAAGTAGAGACATTAATAACTATGAATGACTAGTATGTGAGGTGACTGATGACTAAGTTTTACGGAGTCATTGATATGATGTATTAAAGTCAATCACATAGATATTTGTGTTGGAGGACACGATATCGGACTGACCCGCTATGAGAATTCTACAAGATTGTTATATGGATGTCATTAGAGTTTCTCATTACAACTATAGAGTATAGTCATTTGACCTAAGTTCATCTGTTTTCGTATACATGGATTGATACACTTTGACTTTGTCAAACGTCAGCTAGGGATGAGCACGGGTCGGGTACCCTTGATTTTTGGAATACCCGCTACCCGACTCGACCCTTACGGGTAGCAAAATTTTAGTACTCGTTCCCGACCCGGAAAAAACAAGTACCTTCTAGAAATATGAATACCCGACTTGTTATCCGACCCGACTTGTTACCTGGAAAAACAGGTATCCGAAAAAATGAAAACCTTTAAAATTCAAATATTTATATTTTATTTCATATTTTAACATTTAAGTACTTATATAATCATATTTTTCTTCTAAATATACGACCAAGCACAAAAATATTGAAATAAAAATTAAAATCTTCTAAGTTACAAAGTTATATTTAAATATTACATATATATAAAACACTTTTTAAGTCTTATATACATAACAAAATATTATAAATTTTTCTAAAATAATATTTCATATATGAATATACATAATTATTATGGTAGATAATTATATAATATATAAATAATTAAAAACGGGTATTTACGGGTCGGGTACGAGGACAAGTAGTTAAAAATAAATTGATACCTGATACCCGATCCTTACCCGCAAATAATAGAAATATGATACCCTTTACCCGACCCAAAAGCTATGGATACCCTTCTTTCGAGTCGGATACGAGACGGATCACGGGTCGGAGACGAGTAACAGGTATTAGTGCCCAGTCCTAACATCAGCCATAACAGATGATTATAAAAGCATTGATTGGGTGTATTATAAAATGTATAAGAAACATCGATGGAACAAGAGGGGATTTGTCCCACTTATATAACGAGAGAGATATCTCTGGGCCTATCGAAGGTTTGATACTGAGAAATGCATGACCATGCTCAAACGAGATGAATGTCAGTTGTTTGTTTAATCAATACAAATCAGAGTTCGATAAACGTGGTTTGACTATATAAGGATGACATTTTTTATTGCCTTGTAGTCAGACTGAGATATACGGACAAAAAGATTACAGGAATAGATGATTCCAGTACAAGTGGGAGATTGTTGGGAATATCCTGAAATCATTTGTATTTTACTCTAAATAAAGTTGTCGTGTCAAAGTTTGACAAGTCGCTTATAATCTATGAATTATGAATATTTTGCTAATATTATACGATACTATAGGATCATGCACCTAAGCAAATTGGATCAAAGTATATTAAGATTTTGGTGATTTTATTTATATGATAAAGAAAACAACACTATTATATTTATATATATATTGATATGTAAATATATATATATATATATATATATATATATGTTAATTAATCAAATTCATTTTGATTAATATGTTACACAAACATATAACTTGGCTTTGGCCCATTATCATATTGATAATGTGTGTGTACCTCGACTTTAAAGAGAGGAAAAGTTCGACACTATATATTGATAATCATTAAGAGATTTGTTGATTCTTTGGACGTACGTGAGATAACCAAAATCCCAAAATAATACAGAAACAAAATTTGTTTGTCCAATTTTTGAGATATGATATCAACGATGCTAGCATCTCGATCCAATTTGTGTGCGTGTGAATACCGGTAGAGGCACGACACTTGGAGTACTAAGAACCTCGATCCAAATTCAGATTCCTTTCCGCTGCAAATTCTCTAGGTATATTCGATATTCGTAGATTAGATTCAATGTTAATTATTTGCACAATTCCTGAAAATTAAATTCGTAAATATATTTATAAACCGTTAATAAACCGTTACGAATTTTAACAAATACAATCTAAAGACTACATTATTGATAAAAAAGAGAAAAATCATTAAAATTCGATCATGAAAGATACTTGGAAAGGTAATATCTTTACCTCACATTATACAATCTAAGACCACATTACTATGTGTCTCGCACTTGGTTGGTAATATATTTCATGACAAGAAGACCATGCATTTCTTGTTTCTGAAGTGTCAATGTTCGAGATTGATCAATTATATCTAAAAAATTAAACATAACTTATTAGTGAATTAAAGTAAAAAAATTGAACTTAGAAGAAATTCACGAAATAAAAAAATTATAACTTTACCCACCAAGTAAATTGTGTCAAAATCCATATTTATTATGAGGGAAAAATAAAAAAATCAAAGTAATGATTATTAGATATCAGAGTTGTTCCAAAATGATAGTATCCGAGTTAAAAGAATTTTTGTAAAGGTGTTTCATGGTTCGATTATAAGAACTCGTAAAAAGAACATCAAATTTTTAAACTCTCTTCCAAATTTTTTCAGTTGTCTTTATTTCTTCAAATAAGTTCAGAAACTCTTTATTCACGGTAGCATATATTTTGTTACCAAAAAAAAAAAAATCAAACTTAACTCTTCCATTATTTAATTAAGAAGGAATAGAACATACCAAAATTTTACTACTATTGGAACCAACACCATGTTATATATATTTTATATCTTTAACAAAATAAAACCAAAAGTCATTATTTTGTGGTTTAATTCATATGAAATTTAACAACTGCATAGCTTAACAAAATTATTATATGGCGTCAAAATCAGAGAACAAAGGATGCCTTTTATTTCATTAAATTGTTAATAAAGCTTGAATGAAATTTGACTTTTTATTATAGAAAAAATCTTTAGTAAGATTCCATGCAAACTTTATTGATGTGTTTAATGTAATAAACTAAAGCTAAATAGTACAAAAAACTGAAATTAATAATAAAACTATATATTTTCATCTGCAAAGACCGCCACAAGTGAAATCCTATATGCGTAAACTTGCTTTCAAACTTTCAAAACTCTCACATAAATCACGAAAGCATTCTGAAGAGAATGATTTCGGCAACTAACTTCCGCCATTTGTGATATGTCTGTTTTCTTTGTTTCTTTGAAATATTAAGACTATGATTTTTGGGTATGTAAACTTGGACGCATATGGTTTACCTTATATATTCTTAATCGAATGATTGCCATATAATTATTAGGTTTGATTGGAATATAAATATATATATATATATGTAATTATTTTTTTTTAACCGAAAGCATAACTTATATTGTAAAAGGAGCATACAAAGTTTCAACCACCTGAGGAGGTGGGATTGTATGAATTACACAAGTTTCAGTCAAAGACATAGCACTTTTGGCTAGACGATCAGCAGCCTCGTTACGCTCTCTGTTGGTGAAGTCCAAGTAACATTCAGGAAGTTTAGAGCACCAGGCCCGTAAATCTTTCAGAATATAGGAGATGTCGACATGATTCTCACTTGCGTTAATTGTCTTAACTAGTTCCATGTTGTCTGATTCAAACAAAATACGTCGCCTCCCTTGCGCCCACATCATTTGAAGCGCATAAAGTAAACCTTGTGCTTCAGCTTGTAAGGACGAGTTGACCTGAGGTAGTACTGCCTGGCCCGCCTGTATGAACCTGCCATTCGAATCTCTCAAGATCCAGCCAAACCCTGTTTTATTCGACGTGGTTACATAGGAACTATCAATATTGCATTTCAGCCAGCCATCCATAGGGGCCTCCCATGCCCGTGATTGGGCAATGCCCCGTGGCCGGGGCCTACCCTTGTTAGAGGATAACCATTCCACTGAGGCATCCATCGTTTGTGACACCAGTATGGCTGGTTGCTCTGTTTTGCCGTTGAAAACGTATTCATTTCGTGCTTTCCAAATCTTCCAGATTAACCAGATCGGGAAGTACCTTACGTTCAGCTCAATACCATCATTTTCCGCGAAACTAAAAAGGCGGTCAAGATATCCCTCAACATTCGGAGCACTGGATTGTAGATGTGACACAGGTGACGATCTCCATATAGCCATGGCATAGGGACATTCGAATAAAATATGAGCAGCAGTTTCATCGTCTAGTCCACACCTTGGACACATCGGATCAATGTTGATTCTTCTTGTGGGAAGCCCAACGGCAGAAGGTAGTGCTCTCGAGATAATTCTCCACAGAAAATGTTGTATCTTTGGAGCCACATTGAGTTTCCAAAGTCGTTGTTTAAGGGGGAGTGATCCCGCGGGTGGGGGAACCAATTCTTGGAGAGGGCAATAATGTGATCCGAACCAATAACCACTTTTAACCGTGTACTTACCGTGGGGAGTATACGACCATTCAACAGAGTCATGATCGGCATTCATGGCCAGCTTTATGTTGAGAATATGGTTCCGATCCTCAGGGGTAAAAAGAGTTTCAAGCATTTGGAGGTTCCAAGTTCCAGTCGGATGATGCATCAGAGAGGATACCTGCCTGTCAGCAGCAAGAGACACATTTAAAGGAGGACGGGGGGGAGAGGTAAGTAACCAGTTATGCTTCCAAACGCTCGTGTTGTCCCCATTACCGATGATGATTCGCGATCCAGCTTTCAACAACTCCTTTCCAAATTGAAGAGATCGCCATCCATAAGAAGAGCCAGAGGATGTTGGAGCTTCCATATAAGAGGTATGACGATGATACCTTTCTTTATATAGAGTAGCTAATAAGGAGTTTGGTCGCGAGAAAATACGCCAAGACTGCTTCGCAAGGAGGGCCCGATTAAACTCCCTTAAATCCTTGAAGCCCAAACCTCCTTCTTTCTTAGGATATGTTAGTCTCTTCCATGCTACCCACGAGATTTTTCGTCGATTGTCTTCTTTTCCCCACCAGAATTCAGATATTAACTGGTTGACCTCATCACAGATCGACTTCGGTAGCTCAAAACAATTCATCGAGTAAACCGGAAGAGCAAGTGCAACAGCCTTTATCATAATTTTTTTGCCTCCCGGAGAGAGTAATTTGGTGTACCACGCATTGAGTTTAGTCTTGACTCTATCCACAATGTACTGAAAACTTTTTTTCTTACTCCTATCAAACTGTTCGGGGAGGCCCAAATATTTCCCTTCGCCACCAATCTTCGAAATTCCAAGGGTAGCTGTTAATATTCCTCTCGTATGTGAATCAAGATTCTTCCCAAAGATGATAGAAGACTTTTCCGCGTTTATCTTTTGGCCCGAAGATATATGTTTACTATATATATGTAATAAAGCCACTAATACTTACTATATTATATTTACGAAGGTAATAATATAGATCAAGGCAATATATCTTTTAGATTTGACTAATGTTTACTATATTAGATTAGATTTGATTGTCTAATAAACTTAAATTTGAATATATTTAGATTTTTTTTATAGAAAATATAATGTTTAGAGCAACGAAATATTAAAATTTATTTTTTATTCTAAATTTCTATATCCTCTTTTCAATATTTGAATAGTAGAAAAATTGGATTTTTCACACCGCTATAAACATCAACAATACATCAAATAAGTCTCTTATATTTCGTACAACATTAAATCTTACGTCATCCAATTTTATATAGGGGTGGGCATTCGGATCCTCGGATCGGTTCCAGTTTGGATCCTTCGGATCTCGGATCCTTCGGATCTCGGATCCTTCGGATCTCGGATCCTTCGGATTTCGGATCCTCCGGATCCTTCGGATCTCAGATCTTCGGATCCGTCTATTTAGGATCCATTTCGGATTCGATGAATTTTCGGATCGGTTCTGATTGGATCCTCCCGGATCCGGATCGTTTCTTAAAATTTTCAATGGATCCAGAATTCGAAAAAATCATAAAAAACAAAAAAAACCGAAAAAACCAAAAAAACCAAACCGAATTATCCGAAAAGAACCGAGATATCCGAAATAAAACCGAAAAAATTAATATATTAATATTAAAAATAAATATTTTCTATAAAATTATAAAAAGTTCGGATATTTCGGGTATCCGATCGGATCCCGGTTCGATTCCGGTTCGTTTTGGGTACCCGGAAAATATTTCTATAGAAACCGTTCAGATATTTAAAAGTTTTCAGTTCGATTCAGTTTCTTATTTTTCGGTTCGGATCTGAATCGATTCTTCGGATCCGGATATTTTGCCTACCCCTAATTTTATAGAGTATAAAAAACTTATTAATAAACTTTCGGTTTGAAACTATCAGATTTTTGCAGTAAATATACAATATACTAAAAGTAACTCGAAGTTTTTTTTATACCATTAATAATAACGTCATTTTTTCTCCAGCTTGCCACTATAAAATATTCATATTTTATTTTTATAATTGAATATATATTTATAATAATGTTAGAACATAACTAAATGTTCATGTGGTCATATTTTGTATTATTGTTTTTAAATTTTCGTAAAGCCAAAAAATGTATTTTCATGTGGACAAATTTTAATATTGTATCGTCCTTTTTTTTACACTTTTCATTCATTTTGTTATATGTGTTCATATGGATAAATTTTATTTTGTATCCTTTCTTACACTTTTCATTCGTTTTGTTATTTTTAAAAATTTTGAATTTCAATTAAATTTGAGATTATTATAAAAATTTTTATTTTGTTTTAGTTTATTATAAACATTCCGTATTTTCTTATAGTTTTTTTGACCAAAAAGCTTTCATAAATATCAGAATATATTTTATAGTAAGATTTTATTTGCCAATTTATGTAATTTGGTTAAATTTTTATTTTTCCTTTTAAAGATTCGAATAAAATAAATAAAAAGTCAGCAAAACTAAAACTCATCAACCAATGTTCAATTCTACAACTTAATTACAAGCGACATGTGGACAAAAATCACTTAAGTCACTTTTCTTTTAATTTATAAATAAATGTTTAGTGGCCATATTTTTATTATTGTTTTCTAATTTCAAAAAAGCCAAACAACATATGTTTATGTTGAAAAAGTTTTATTTTGTACCGTCATTTC
>OVAN01017416.1:0-10012 GCA_900406275.1 Anastatica hierochuntica
ATTATAATTTTGTGAATTGAGCTAAGATGGATCTTAATTGTTTCCCCTCTACAAATCTATAATCCTGATGAATGATTTCTCTGAGAACACCTTGTGCCCAGCGTTTTTCTCTTATTGTTTTACAACCCGTTATTGCTTGCTTCCTTTGTTCTTTTGATTTCAATATTGCATCCTTTACTAATCATCTCTTTTTCGCTTTAGCCCTTTTTTGATTCATAGTTCTTCGTTCGACATTGGTCCTTGTGGATTCGATACCCGAACCACTACAACGTGCTTAACTGTACGCTTGCAGTTTAAATCTTATATGGGGTTATTACAAGTGCTCTTCTTCCCGATGATGTCTAAGAACCCTGTGTTTCCAACAATTTCAAATGAATACTCAATGCCTCAAACTTCTCATTGAGATAGTTTTACATCTAGCAACCTTGTGGTTAATTTCTGCAATAGTTTTCGTCTGGCCCTCTAGCAGTGAATGCATCATCAGCTTCAACTCACTGTCTTGAGATGACGAAGACGCATTTCCATGATTCAGATTCTGATACCCAGACTGAATTTTTCTCTTAAAGTTTCCCTATTATTGCTTTGGCTGAAACCCATTGTTCTCGAAAACATTACCCTGAACCTACCGAGGGACCTGATGCATCGCATCTTGACTTGCGGTTCACGTTACATGCTTGGCTTTGTTTTATTTATTAATTCTTAAACCGATTGGTTTAATTAAGTGTTTTATTTATTGGCTTTATTTAGTTGACGAGATAATGATCGTACAAGATTTTCCTTTTAGAACTAGGGTTTATTAGATTGTCTTCTATATAAAAGAAACAATCATTCATCGTTGTAGGCAGTTTTTGATTTCAATAAAGAATTCTGTTTTAGAACCCTGCGAGCTATTCTTAGCCGAGAGATGAGGACTCTCAACCTTTTATCTTCTTCATCAGTTTCATCGTCTCTTTGCGTTTCATCCCCGATTGTTCTCGTCGATGTCTTGAACTAGAGATCTTTTGTGTCACACAACGCTTGGCTGCGTCAGAAAATATTTATTCTTTAGTATTGTTTACTTATAATAAAAACTCATATCACCAAGAAGCCACTCAGACAAATCTCATCTATCTATTTTAACTTTGTACCTTATGGTTTAGATGACGTTTTGTATGAAAACCGAACAAGTTATTAGTCTAAATACAAAGACGTTAGAAAAAAAAAACTCATTTCATTTCTAAATTTTTTTTGTATTAGAATATATACCCAAAAAAATAATCTCGCACTTCAAAACACAGGTCAAAATATAAACGGTGTAAATTTTAAGGAATGAAACGAATTGTGGAAGAAATTTCATCTAAAATACAAATTACGGTGTATAATCTTCAACAATTAAAATCTACAAAACCTTAATCAATTCAAATAAAAAATCTACTAACCAAAAACCAAATTAAACATAAGATAAATTTTTTTAATCATTTCTCTACTTAGAAGAGTAAAAAAATAAAGACAAATCATCAATCGAAGAGATTCCTTGAGGATATATATTTTCACTCCTCCGGTCTGACATACGGCGAAGAACTCATATCTGTACTATAAAACGAATCTTCTCCTCCGTTTAAGTAACTCTCTTCCTTCTCTTCATCCCATTTCAAGATCTCTCTTACATATTTAAACCCTTCATCCACATTCGCTCGGTCCCGAGCCCGAGCTTGCCATACAAACAGTTTTTGACCGGTGAGAGACGCGTAAAGATGCTTGAACTTCATGGCCACATAGAAGTAAGCTTGGTAGCCCAGCGACTGCACGTTGTTGTTTGTCCTTACGGGACAGAAATCACTGAACCACTCGCAAGAGGTTAACGGGGCACGGTTTAGCTTCTCTTCGAAGAGGTCGTACTTGTTTAGGATCAAGATAAAAGGCGTCTCTCTGAAACACGGATGCTTAACCATTGATTCGAAAAGTTCCTTGCTTTGGACCATCTTGTTCTGGAAATTTACTGTTCCGCTGCTTTCCGCTTCGATGCTGATCTGATCGTAATCGCTTAAGCTGATGCAGAATATGACTGCTCGTACATCTTCAAACATTTCGACCCATTTGCAGCTATCGTTCATCCCTTTTGCATTTACCCGAATCAGCTGGTACCTGCACGGTGTTCGATAGTAAGCACAAAAGTTTGCGGTTCAAGAGTACCGAAATTGAGCATTAACCAATACATACTTCGGCTGAGGTAATGAGGCGTCCGGGTTTTCTGGGTAAGTTTCTGACATTGGACTGTGTTCATTGAGCGAAAACTCCATGAAAGCTAATCCATTTCCTTGTGTAACGCCTTCTGCGTATACTATATCTCGTTCCGAAGGCTCATACTCGTTGCTTGACACTTCCATGGCCTGCAAATGAAGCCTAAGTTAACATTTGAATCAATATGAAACGATAAAACCAGAACTGTAAACCCGAGTTCCATCCATACCCGGCTCAAGAAGTACTCCGCGACATCAGGAAGGAAATGCAGTTCGTCTTTTCGTCTATATGTTGCTTGTATAGCAGGATCCCTCCAAACTTCTTCAACCAATGGAGCGTATTCCCGTGTTGCAGCTGGGAAAAACGCATCGAGGTCACCAGTTGCTATGATATCTAGAAGCCAATCTGAGAAATGCTTCAACCTTGGGTTCAAGGTATAGACGCACTGAGGCGTAGTGATAGTTCCATCGTCATCGTTTGCTTCCTCGCCTGCAAGAACATTTCAAGGAATCAAGAAACTCATTAATGAAAAAACCAAATTTGATTGCTTTCTAATGCAGAAACGGTACCTGCTGAATCTCCTTCAACAGCGTTCAAACCTATCGTATGCGATAAAGCTTCCTCTTCAAACCGTTCTCTTCCATCAAGTAGGATACTGAGATATCTATACATATTGCTCTGTATCATCAGCTTAATATCTTGAAGCTCTTCCACCGAAAACTTGTTTCCATACAAAAACTTGGCCTATTTCAGTCAACAAGAAATCTTCATAAGTAATCATTTTTAATCCACAGATTTTCTCTTCATTTTCCCCACATTAAGCATTACCTGTTTGAAAATAGTGCTAGTTCCAGACCCTTCAATACCAAGAAGTAGAAGCTTCTGAATCTTCTTATGCTCTAGGTAATTCGGAACAGTAACATGACTGCTTGGTGGTTGCACCACTCCGCGAGGTTGTCCTTGAGGAACAGGTAAGGAAAACAGCGCACACATGAACCTCGTAGATGCCTGTTTAAACCAAACCGAAAACTCATGATGTTTACTCAAAAGCCACAGTTTATATGGATCTGATGAAGAGTTATTATTATATTACCTTCTCCCAGATGTTTCCTCGGATATTATTCTGCCCTTCTTCCTCATAGCGCCCATCGTCATATACCCAAAAATGAGTATCACGTGGACACTGTACATTTGCTAGCTGAGATACACACACACACACACGGAAGGTTTATGTTTTCGATTGTTTCTGGACATGTAACACTAAAGTCAAGGCAATAACAAAAGTTACCTTCAAAATCCTTAATTCAAGCTTAGTGATCTCCCGACCATTGATATAAACTTCCGTGTTTCCATTGCTTGCATGCGGACAAAGTTTCCCCGTGAAGTTCAAATTTGAGCTAATGACTCTGTCGGGTTTCTCTCCTTCCTGTTCACAACAACGTTTGTCAACAAAACAACACAAATTCAACACCAAATTACCAAAACCATTATGTCTATAATACCTTGCCCCATAGACCGGATTCTTTGTCGTACCAATATCTACCAGGTTTCAACTTCTGAGGCGGTAATGGACAACCAAGCAATTCGGCCATTTCCTCAGCCTTTAACGGGTAACCATTCACGATCAGCTGTTCAGGTCTCAGCTGATTAGCTGCACACTCCTTTTCTGCCTTCATTATCTGTTTAACTTCCAATGGACTAAGCAATCGAGACAATAAGCTTGAATGTTTCCCTAATTTTGACCGATTTGATTCATTAATAGCTTGACCGATGCAAGTCACACACTTCCTTCCTTCGGGCATCGAACCCATCGCTCTGAGCACACAGTTTCCACAGTACTTTTCGTCACACACAATACAAGTCTCTTTATTTTCCCATTTCGCTTTTCCACATCTATAACACTCTCTTTTCTTTTTCTTCTTCTTCTCCTTCTTACGTTTCTTCAAAGCAGCGGTGCATTCATGGACCTTTCTCTCCCTCTCCGTATATGTCCCCACATTGTTTTCCTCCTCTGCAGCATCTTTACCTTCACTCCGAGCAGCCTCATCATCAACAGGTTTGAATTTCACAACCGGTCTCCGAGCCTGATTCCCATTTTGTCTTTGAGCAGAGACTGGTGATACAGAAGCTGAACCAGATGATGATTCAGGGTTATTATGCAACACAGACACCACAGACTCAGAGCTAGCAGGCGAACCTCTCGGGCTCTGACCTGAAGAACTAGTAACTCCTCCGGCTATACGAGAGACCGGCAATGGGATGGGATTGCTCACTCGAGGATTAACATCAACAGGTGAAACTCGAGGGATTTCGTGGATCGGAGGAGGACCTGTGTACTCTAACGCAATGGAGTAATCGAATTCAGATGGATTTTCAGGTAAGGGAGCTCCCGGAGGAAGCATCTTTCTCACCATTTCTTTCCAGCTTTCTCCTTCATCTCTCTCCATAATTTACAAATCCAAAAGAGACAACACCAACAAAAATTTGCAAGATGAAACCCTAAAACCCAAATCAGATGACCATATCAAATCCAGACATTAGCTTCAGAATCTAGGGGAGGGAAGGTTCAGACACAAAGACAAAGAAGAAGAGTTGATTAGGATTATTATTATATCTGTTATCAAAATTGGCGTCGTCGTCATCATCATCCTATCTATAATCAAAGTCAAATAGTGATTTGACAAATTCATGGTCAAATCAAATGTTCCGCAAAATAATTCAACATCTAACCAAACCCACTTCCAGCTTTGAACGCAGCCCAGAGACGAATAAAATCAATATTTAAAAACCTAAATCATTCCGAATCCACTTATACATGCAGCCAATTTCAGATCATTACTTCTGATAGATTAAGCAAATTCTTGGACATTTTCAGAGGAATTTTAAATTTGGATACAATGAAACGAGAACAAAATGAGTTGTCTAGAGGAAGACAAGCCACCAATTAAAGCAACACAACAAAGTAAATCTTTTGTAAAAGAAGATGAAAAAAACTTAACCTTTTGTAGATTGTAGAGGGAGAGAGAGAGAGAGAGAAAAGTGTGGAGAATAAGGGTAGAGAGAGAGAGAGAAGGACAGAAAAGGCGAAGCTGAATCTGAGAATACGAACTCAGAAGAAGTAGGAATCTGTTTCGGTTCCTGTGATTTTTGTTTTCTCTGAGAAAATCTGGCTGGAGAAACGAAAGGCCAGAGAGGGAGAGAGAGAGAGAGACGGTGAAATCTAGAGAGATTAATCGAGAGAGTCTTACATAAGTTCGTGACGATGGAGACGGGTGGTGGGAGCGCGTGCGTTCTACACGCCCACTTTCTCGCGAGTGGTTCACATTTTCACGACCAATCTAATAATTTGGTTCCTTACACTCAGTATATTACGCCTGTCCCCACGCGCCCGTGCACGCGTGTGTGTCACTATCCGTAAAACACACAACCACTATCGGTAGTGTGGGCATTTCGGTCAGTTCGAATTCGACTTGTTGATTTGATTCTTGGCGATACAGTTTGCTAGTTAGCATCAAACCGAAATTAGCTTGATTTGGTTTGTGTTCAGTTTAGACCAATTTAATGAAAAAGAACAAACAAAACACTGAACTAAATCCGTACTCAAAATAGGAATCATACTCTTTTTCCAACAATTTAAATTTAATTAAAACGCTTTAGAAATTCAAACGGATGGAATAATGTTTACAAAATAATAAACATGCGAGAAAATGTCGTACTAACTTATCCACCTTGTCATTTAAACTATGAAAAATAAACGTTAGAGAAAAAAGCGAAACTTCTTTTACTTTTCTCAATCTCCTCTAGGTATGGTTGAAAATTGGTCAATCTTGCGGTGATGTCACCATCTTCATCAGTTCGGTACTATATGTTCCATATTCGTCTTTGTTAGGATATCATTCAATGCATATACGAAATAAGTGTTTCGAGCTCAGTTTGTAGGGTTGTAAGCCATTTTTGTATATTCCTTATTCCCATATCTATTCATTCCAGTTCATCTTGAAAGCAGTGTCAGCTCATCCCTAAAAAAGTATTAGTTAATGTCCAAGAGTCGTCCACATGACATTTGTATCTAGAGAGAGTCGTATGAAACATATTTTTCACCACAGGCATCACTTGTGGAGTCTCCATTCTTGTATACTCCACATGAGTTGGCTCCAAAAGAGTAGCCTCCTTTTTCTCTTTTTCGCCATGTTCAAAACCTCTTAATTAAGGATCATTATTGATGAATCGTGTTTTTACCGGTTTTTACTATGGTTTTTAGTTAGAAATTATGGTGTTTTGTTATGTATAAAAGTTGTTTTGGAGTCTTTTTATGCTCTTTAGTGTTTTTACAGGTTTTAGGTTGCTTCAGAGAGAAACAGAGCAATTTGGGTCAAAAATGGATATTTGGAATGCATGGTCATGCTGAAACATCAGACGTTTGGCTTTATTTGACAGACTTCCCACTATTTGATCAAGGTGAAATTTTGACACAAGATAGCCACGTGAGTTAGCTTTAATCTGGAGGTGGTTTGAAAGAAATCCAACGGTGCATCAAAAGTTATGGCTATTTTAGTGAACACCTTCCAAGCTGGCGACCAGAAAAAGAACACGCAGAAAACATGAAATATATTTTTTTTCCAGAACGTAAAGGATCGATCATCTACATTTCATGGATCGATCGATCCAGGGCATGACGTGACCAAGTTACCAAAAACACGATCCAAACCCATCAGAAACGATCCTACTTGACTTGGATACTTTTATAACATTCAGACTCGTGTTTTAGGTTTCATTATGCTATTTTCTCAATCTAAAGTATATTTTTGAGTTCTGTAACCTAAGGGAGAAGATTTCCCATCTGCACTTAGATTTGGAGAAGATTTATGAACCCTCTTTTCATATTCTGTTCAATTGCATGATGTTTTCTACGAATTTATCATGTGATGCTTTATGAATATGTGTGAGTAGTTCCTTAGTTGGATTTAGGGTTCTCACAAGGGGTTTTCATGATTTATCACTGCTAGGTTTTTCAGATTGAGAAATTATCTATTAGATCTTCGTTTATCACTATGTTTAATGCTGAAATTAAATTCACGACCTAGTTTTTGATCTTAGGATTCTAATACACCGAAAGTTATTTCTTGAATGCCTGAATATATGTTAAGCGAGCAAAGTGTCCTTAGCCAACGGAATCTGATGTTATTACGCTTTGTGAACTTATCAAACATGAATCTAATGCATGTTTGGAATCTGAAGTTCAACGGAATTTAGTCTCCAGGATTCTATAACATAGAAAATTAGTGCTACAGAAGTAAGTTAATTCTAGCTTAGTTATTTGAGTTCTACACGGTTCTGAATCTTGTTTCTCTGTTAATTAACCTGACAACGATAATGACTTGAACTCCCTGAGAATCCCATGTGCCCAACGCTTTTCGAGATTAATTTACCTTCGTTGAATTTTTTGTCAATGCTTTCTTTGCTTATTCATTTGCTTGCTTTCATTCTTAGTTCCATCACTACTTATCCTTTTTATCACTACTTATCCTTTTTAGCATGACCCGTAGTTGATCCTATTTCTCTACGTGTGACAATTGTTCCTTGTGGATTTGGTCCCAAACCACTACAACGTACTTAACTGTGCGCTTGCAGTAGTTTAATCGGGTGAAAACTCGAGCTATCAAGTTTTCTAACACCGTTCTCGGGGACCAATTGGTCACTCTAGGGTATTGGGTCGATCATGCGACTAAGGCGTTGTCTTTTATTAATTCAGTTACTAATTTTTTCTTTAGTTTTCTTTCTTTGCATGTTTGATGGCCATGGATTACAATGATTTTTCACATGAGGAAGATACTTTTGATGATGAGCCCTACGTTGAGCCACCATTCAATGAAAGTGTGCTTACATTGGAACAAAGAGTGAGGTTGGATGAATAAAGCAAGGAAACTCCAACGATGAAGAGGAGTACTTTAGCAGCTATGATTCAATTGAACCTTCTCGCACATCAGGCAATACTTGAAGAAAGAGTGTTCACAAGCACTAGAATACAAATGGCTCATGCACTTAAAGAGGTAATATATCGGGTTCCACCATGCCAAATCAAAGGTACGTGCGATTTCACCTTTGAAATTCATGATTATGAAGATAGTTACACGTCTTGCATTGAAGATGTAGGTTGTAGTTTGCATACTCCGTTGCTCATTGATGAATGCTATGATTTGAATCTGAGTCTGAAAGGATGGATGACCTAAGAGTAGAAAAGTTTGCTAAAGATTACCATGAGATATGTTTTGATATTCATTATCTATGTTCTTAGAATGATCATGATCTTGAGTTTATCTTTTCTATGCATGAAATATCTAGATCTCTTCTTGAAAAATCTTACCTTGAGGATGTTCTTGATGTAGATAAGAACTTGAATGAGATAGAAAATTCAGATGTTGAGATGGGCTCGAGAGATGAGAATATTGTGCTTTACATGATTGATGGAGATGAAGTTGACTATTTTGTCTTAAATTCCTTTGAACCTGTAGTTGACTTTGCCTTTCTACTTAATGCATTTGATCCCCATGAGCATCTACTAATCAAAGAATATTTAAAGATATATGCTATGCTGGTAGTGATCTTCTTTGATGAAAATTATGTCTCATTGTCATAAAAAACCATGTATTCTCTTGCACATGTTGTCTCTTACACTGATAGAAGAAGGACTACATATGTATTGACTCAACCTTTTGATTCTTCTGATTAACACCTGCAACCGAAGTCAAGCTTGTAACTTTAAATAAGCGCTTAGTAGAAGGCAACTCATTGATAAGTTTTTCTATTCTCTTCTTTTTATGTTTTGTTTTATTTATTTTATTTCTCGCCCCTCCTTTGGATTTGTTTTCACACCGAGATGGTGTGAGATAAGTCTGGAGGAGGATCCTACTAATGCCATCTTCTTTTTGTTTATGGTGCATTTTTGAATCAGTCCTTGAGTCTTTTTGTTTTGTTTTATTGAGTCAAACTTGTTAGGGAATGATGAATGTGCCTCGTGTGTTCTGCTTTATTTTTCATGCTGACCATTTCTTCAAGACTGTTAGCGCATGCAAACCAGAAAAACTCATGACCAAACTCCCCGCCGGACAGCTTTGGAACTCAAGATCTCGATTTGAATGTGATTAACTCTATTTGATTGGATGCCTAATTGAACTTAATTTCTTTCCATCAGGGATTCAATATAAGGAAATGGAATAAATCATTCAGGATTGTACTCACCTTTTTCACAATTGTTTGTAATCATGAATGCCCATACTCATTCTTAGTCTGGTGCCAAACCCTTACCCTATCTTCCTTTGGTCCTCCATGCACTATTTTCTTGTCATATGTGAACAAATGTGCACAAACTATGGAGAGAGTAGGGTAGACATGATTTTCTTGATTAGTTAGGTAGGTTTGAAATTTCTAGGGGGTTTAGACACGGTTTTGTGCACAAACTATGCCCAGACTCATGATTTTCATTGTACTCATACATCTCCAGATTGTCTTGAATCTCTCGATTTAGACCAGCCTGGAAACGTGCCATTGTTTCATTTTCATCTTCATCAACTCCAGCTCGTATCATCAAGGTTTCCATCTCCTGAAAATAATCATCAACAGATTTCAGTCCTTGAGTTAATCTACGCAGCTTTTGATGTACCTCTTTATTGTAGTGAGCAGGTACGAAACGTCGATTCATAAGCGTTTTAAGCTCAAACCACGAAGCTACTTGAGCTTCTCTTGTCCGTCGCTTGCTAGTAACAATCTGATCCCACCAATGAAGTGCATATCC
>OVAN01017417.1:0-10012 GCA_900406275.1 Anastatica hierochuntica
TCAAGCTCCGTTCCTGTAAAAACATCAAAGAACAACAAATCGCGCAAAAACTATCCGAATACATACTAAAAACGGTAATTCTCGTATGAAAACCGCATTAAAAACCGATAAATTACGAATACATCAGCGGGTCACTTTGGCGGAATCCCCGAGTAGGAATCACCTGAACCCGAGGCGAACCGTTGAGCAAGAAAGAGTACAAAACCGTCGTAACACACTCCATGATCCAGTTAATCCATATCCGATGGAACCCAAATTTCTCCAGTACCCAGAGTAAAAAAGATCACTCAATATGGTCATAAGCTTTGCTCATATCCGTTTTAACTACCATAGCCCCCCATTTTGTAGCTTTCGAGCGGCGCAAGTAATGGAGGATCTCATGGGTAATGAGAAAATTATCAGAGATAATCCGCCCAGGAACAAAGGCCGACTGATTTTCGGAGATGAGAGACGGCAGAATAGCATGCATCCGCTTTCTAAGGATCTTAGCAATGATTTTGTAGAATGTGCTACACAATGCTATAGGGCGATAGTCAGCCACCTTCCCGGGATGAGCTATTTTTGGTATCAGAGTAACGTTTATAGAATTCAAGTCTGACGGGAAAGAGCCAGTCACAAAGAAATTTGTGACCTCAGCGGTGACATCAGGACCAATCACAGGCCAATAAGAGTGGAAGAAACCCGCAGAGAACCCATCAGGGTCGGGTGCTTTATTAGCATTAGTAGCTAGCACTGCCTCTCGAACCTCATCAGCCGAGGGAATAGTCGTTAAGAACGTGTTATCAACATCCGAAACTCTCGGTAATGTAGCTTGCTCAATAATTGAGAAATCGACCGCTTTATTAGAGGAGAAAATGTGTTGAAAATAGGAAGAGATCGAGGCAACAATGGCGGATTCCTTGAAGTGAACCTCTCCCGAATCATCTTCAATAACAGAGATACAGTTAATCGTCCACCGGTTACGCGTAGAGGCATGAAAGAAGCCCGAGTTCTGATCTCCATGTTGTAGCCAAAGCACTCGGCTAGTTCCTTCCAGAACTTCTCCTCCTCTCTATACGCCGTCTCCAAAGTGGAGGTGACATTCTGAACCTCATGCGGATCGGGTGCAAGACTAGAGAGAAGAATGTCAAGTTTAGTACGTGAGTACAATAAAATACTTTTAAGATCTAACATCAAGCCACTATAGAATCAATAATTATATTTTCCAATGGATTGTAAAATTTGAATTTGATATCTTATAAAACAATTTTAAATTTAAAGAGAATAAGTCGACCAGGTCTAGAAATCTATTCTAATTCTCAACGAATTATACGAATTTCAGGCGGATTAGAAATTGATTAGCTTTGAATAGATATGCTAATTCGAACTACTCATCTCATTAAGATCCATCTCATTTAGACTCATCTCCATTTGAACTCATACCCGTTAAAATCGTTTAGTTTTAGTGTGTATTACGGGGCCACCTTTTAGACCTAAATATATTACATTTATCCATTTAGACCCATTTAAATCTATTAACTCATATAAACTTTACATGATTTTAATAATATTTATTTAATTAAATATTGTTTTCGCCAAAATACGATTCCACGTTGTTTCGATAATATTGCGATTCTGCGTCCACGTTGTTTCAATAATATTGTGATTCTCCGTTGTCTCATCAAAAAATGTGATTTATGCATTTCTCTAACAAAAACGTAATTCGTGATTTTCCACAAATTGTTTTTGTATTTTTTACCAAAAACGCGATTTCTGTATTTTCACACCAAAATGCGATTTCATGTTTACCGCCAAAATGAATTTCTGCATTTTCTCGTCAAAAACGTAATTTTCGTGATTTCCCTCCAAAAATACAATTTTCACGTTTTCCTGCCAAAAATACAATTCCCGCGTTTTCCTGCCAAAACACTATTCTCGTGTTTTCTCTCCACAAACGTGATTTCGTGTTTCTTGCTAAAAGTGTTTTTCCACTTTTTCTCGCCAAAAACAACATTTATGTGTTTTCCACAAAAAATCAATTTTCGCATTTTCTTGAAAAAGCGATTTCCATGTTTTTCGCCAAAAAATGATTTCCGCATTTTTCCGCCAAAACTTGATTCAATAATTTATCGCCAAAAACGCATCCATGTTTCCTAAAAGTTGTCATTTTATGTTTTCTCGCATGAAAAAAATAATTATGATTTTCACGAAAGATATGATTATACGTCTTTCCGCCATAAAATTAAATAAACAAATTTAAGTAATTATTAAAAATAAAGATAAATGGGTATAAATGGACTCCCATTTGTTTGCTCTAAACATCATTTAATAAATGAGTATAATTAGGTTAGTCTATTTAACCTCATTTAGTAAGTGAGTCTAAATGAATCTATTTTCATATACCATGATCCGTTTAGTAGCATGATCCATTTAAATCCATTAAGTTAAAGATCATTTTATCATCCTAACTTTAATACATGCTCAAGAAGAAAGCTTAGGTAGCGTGTGTTTAGCTAGCATGAGAGCAGAAGTAGATATGTGAGCACACCATCATATATGACACTGAAAAAAAGTTTGATAGATGAAGTCCATATACTCCTTGGAACCGCTAAACCTAAAATTTTATGATGCAACCGTCTATTAGATCAACATCAAGTGGAAACTCAAAGGATGAGGTTAATAATGGTGGAAAAGCAACAAAGTGTAACGAAGGAGGAAGAAGAATTGAAAATCAAAGAAGTGAAAAACATATTTTTGTTTCTTTAAACATAAAAAGGAACTAAGGTTCAATATTGGAATTGTCAAGTCCAACAACAAATGTCTAGTCAAGTTATCACTCTCCCTCACGCAAAAAAAGGGTGAGGTACAAGTTGCAGAAAGAAGAGAGATGCAAAGTAAAACGACAAAATCAAATCAGCTCTTGCAAAACTCCTTTATTGTGTTAGGATCACTCAGTTCAAATGATATAGAGGATAAGTGTAGGGTGTCGATTGTGTAATAAAACTTTATATAAGAATACATGCTAAAGCTTGTAAATCATCATGAAAAACCCTAAAGAAAAGAGTGGAAATTGTATTAATCACAATCGTTCTTGACTTCTCTCATGGTATCAGAGCTATTTTAAAACCCTAACAAGTCTTCAATGGAAGGAAATCAAGATCCGTACTCGTTTCCCTCTAATATCCATGTTGCAAGCTCTGTCACACTAAATCTTAATGATAAAAACTACCTAATGTGGAAGACACAATTTGGATCTACACTCAACATTTATAAGCTTCTTAGATTTGTCAATGGCAATCAGACACGACATCTCATCACTGTCGAGACACATAATAAAAGAGCAGTTCAGGTTATCTATAATCCTCGTTATGAAGAATGGTATTATACAATATCAGCTTGTTCGGTCTTGGCTTCTAGAAACACTTAGTAAAGAAGTGTTTGGTTATGCCTTTGGTCGTACCTCTTCGTATAAAATCTGGAATGCCTTGATTGAAATTTTCAATAAGAGCTCTGCGACTCGGGTCTTTGAGCCCAAAAGAGCTCTTCAAAGTCTCTCTAAGCCTAATAAACCATTTTCTGATTATTGTAAGGAGTTTAGGGGAATTTGTGACCAGTTGAACTCTATTGGTTAGCCTATGGAAGAAGCTATGAAGATTTTCACATTTCCAAATGGATTCGATAAGAGTATGATCTGATAGCTACAGTTGTTAGGATTCTTTGTCAAGGTTTCCTCCACCAAGGTTCAATTATGCAGTTTCTACAGCTGGGAACTTTGACAGACGACTGCAATCTCGTGAATCTACTACCATGGTGTCTCCTTATTTAGTCTTTCAAAGTGAGCAAACTAACTTCTCTGCCTCTCCTACACACTACAACATAAGCAGAGGAGGATATTCCCAATTTGGTATTTCTCTCTTTGGCAATAATCGTGGAGGTAGATGAAGATATTTGTCTTGAGGTTGTGGCTTTCATCAACAAGTCAGTCACTCAACAATAGCCTCTGAGTCACCATATAAACGCTTTGTATTTCAGATTTATGAAAGGACATGCAAGATTGCCTTGAAATTTTGGAACCGCTTTTACAACTCTTATCAAATTAAAGTGATGAAATTCCTCAATCCTTGGTTACCTTTAGGCAAAGAATAATATCTTACCTCTGGAGCTTCAGCTCATATCGTGGATTCACCATCAACCTTCAAGAGTCTAACAATGTTCTGAAATAGTTATGGTAGGAAATGGTGCATTCCTTCCCACAACTCATGTCGGTTCCACTAGTCTCCCATCATCCTCAAGTAGTATACCTCTCCATGATATCCTAGTATGTCCATCTATCAAAAATTCTCTGTTATCAATATCTACACCATGTGAAAACTTCCCTTGTGGTGTGTTTTTTGATGCATCAAATATATGCATTATGGACTTAGCAACATAGAAGGTGCTCACAAAGGGTCTATGTCGTAATGGATTATATGTGCTTGGGAATGACAACTTCGTTACCTTCTACTCCTATAAGCAGAAAGCTTTTGATGATTTCACTTGGCATCATCGGCTCGACCATGCAAGTTTGTCTGTGATCACTCATCTTTAAAGCAACAATGTTATTTCTATCAAGAAAAGCAGGAAAAACACTATATGTAAGTCATGTCAAATGGACAGAGTTTAAATCTTCACTTTTCTATCTTTGTTTCTTCTGTGTGTGAACCTCTTAGTCGTATTAGTTGTGATTTTTGGGGATATGCCCCTGTTGTGTATGTACAAGGGTTCAAGTACTATGTGATTTTCGTGGATCATTTTCAAGACATAATTGGTTTTATCCTTTGCGTCTCAAGTTTGATTTCTATGAAGTTTTTGTGAAATTCCAGAGATTATTGAAAATCGGTTTGATAAGAAGATTAAAATCTTTAGAAGTGATAGTGGTGATGAATTTACAAATCAAAAGTTGACATATCTTCTATCAATGATTGGTGTTAAACATATGATTTCATGTCTGTATACACGAGAACAAAATAGTCTAGCCGAGCATAAACACCAGCATCTAATTGAGAGTTGAGCTTGTCGATGATGTTTTACAGTTTTGTTCCTCTTTGCTATTGGGTTTAGGGGTTTTTACAGCAAATGACATCATTAGTCTACTTCCATCTGCGGCAAAAGGGTCCAAGATACCATATGAGATTTTTTCAGCAAAAACCAAATTATTATGCTCTATGAGGTTTTAGGAGTGCTTGTTATCCTTGCTTACATCTCTTCGTAACACACAAATTCGAACCTCACTCTCTTTAGTGTGTGTTTCCTCGGGTAGAACGCTAACTACAAGGGCTATCACTACTTGTATCCTCCAACATGACACATTTATATAAGCCACCATGTTGTGTTTTATTAAAACAATTTTCCCTTCAACTCTTGATATCGACATATGGTACCTGCTTATTCTTCTCATATCCTTAAGTCATGGAAAGTTGCATCTATTTCAGCTCCAACTGTGTCTTCTGTCCCCATAAGTTGTTGTTTCTCACACACTTCCAGTCATGGACTAAGCAGAAGCTGAGGTACACGCAGAAGCTGATACTCCTAATGTAGTTGAGTCTAAAGATAAGGTTGTTAGTACAAAGTCAAAATCTATCTTCTGAGGAGAACTTGAATATGAAAATAATGTACATGAAGCTACAGAAAACCCTATTATGCCAAACACGCACATTTTGACAACCAAATGTAAGGTTGGGATCAGATAGGTTAACCCTCATTACGCTCTTTTACCATGAAAGCAGATTCCACCAGAACCAAAGATTGTAGCTTCAGCTCTTAATGAACGAGGATGGACAGATGTGATACCAGATGAGGTCGAATGTATAATATCACTAAAACATTCAGTTTGGTTCCTCCTACTCCTACTACTAACATTCTTGGATGTAAGTGGGTATTTCGAACAAAACTCAATGCTAATGAAAATTTGAATAAACTCAAAGCTAGACTTGTTGCGAAAGGTTATGACCAAGAAGGTGTTGATTTCATGGAAACATTTAGCCATGTAGTTTGCACAACAATAGTAAAGATTTGTCTTGATGTTGCTACAACAAAAGACTGGAAAATCACACAACTTGATGTTAATAATGCCTTCTTACATGGTGACTTACATGAAGAAGTGTATATGTCTTAGCCCCTTGGTTTTGGGGATCCGAAGTATCCATCCTATGTGTGTAAATTGCACAAAGCTATGTATGGATTACGACAGCTTCCTCGAGCATGGTATGACAAATTCATAAACTTTCAGCTTGAATTTAGAGTTGTATTGCAGCAAACATGATGTATCTCTCTATGCCTATCATCAAAGTGGAAAAACATTGGTGATTCTTCTCTATGTAGATGACATTGTACTCCTAGGGAATGATGCTTCCTTCATGCAAATGTCGCTGGATATGCTAAACAAAGAGTTTCGAATGACATATAAGGAAAAGCTCCATTAATTTCTTGGTATACAATTGCAACATTGCAAAGATGGTCATTTTTGAGTCAACAAAAGTATATAGAAGACATCCTTTACCAATTTGTTATGTATAATTTCAAATATTTGTCAACACCTCTTTCGACAAAGTTAGACACCATAGTCTATACAAAGGCTTTTTCAAAACCAGCGTATTATCATAGCTTAGTTGGGAAGCTGCAATATTTAACTCTCACCAGGTCGGATATTCAGTTTATGGTTATTTTTTTGTCAAAGAATGCACTCTCCAACGGTGTATGATTTCACTTTGTTGAAACTCATTCTGAGATACATACAAGGAACAACTTCATTTGGAATTCATCTTCGCATAACCAAGTATCTCTCTGTCATCGCGTACAGTGATAACGATTGGGTTGGATGCAAAGAAGCTTGAAGATCAATAATTGGTTTCTTTAAGTTCATTGGCTCGGGCATAGTATCATGGTTTGCAACAAGACAAAGATCAGTCTCTCGAACGTCAATTGAAGTCGAGCACAGAGCGCTTACAGGCACAACTGCGAAATTAACTTGGATTTTTTTCTATACTTAGAGATTTGCAAGTCCCTCAATCGATTCTTCATTGTGACAAATTATCCACATTTCATCTCAGTGTCAATTCGTGTTTCCACAAAAGGTCGAAGCATTTTGAGTCTGACTATCATTATATTAGAGAAATGGTTGCACTTGGAGCTATTGAAACACAATACCTTCCAACTTCCTTACAAATCCATGTATTCACAAAGTCGTTGCCTCGGAACACTTTTATCTTATTGAGGAACAAACTTGGTGTTAGGTTTCCCCCACCACCAGTTCGAGAGGGGATATTAGATCAACATCAAGTGAAAGCTTAAAAGGCAAAAGTTAATAATGATGGAAAAGCAAAAAAGTGTAACGAAGAAAGAAGAAGAATTGAAAAAGAGAGAAGTGAAAAACAGAGTGCGTTTCCTTAATCACAAAAGAGAAACTAAAGCCCAATACTAAAATTGTCAAGTCCAACAACAAATGCCTAGTCAAATTACCACTCTCCTTCACGCCAAAAGAGTGTGAGGTACAAGTTGCAGAAAGAAGAAACATGCAGAGCAAAGCGACAAAATCGAATCAGTTCATGCGAATAATTTTTGTTATGTTACGATCACTCGATTCAAATGATATGGAGGACAAATGTAAGGTAGTAAAACTCGGTATAAGAACAAACACTATAGCTTGTAAGTCATCAAAAAAAAAAATCCTAAAAAAGAGTGGAAAGTTTCACCAATCACAACCGTTTTTGGCTTCTCTCACCGTCAGCCATAGACTTGTTTTCCTTCTCTAATGATGACTCCTAAAATCATATATGTTTCAGTTCAAGTTTTCTTACAAAAACTGCTTTAAGATTAGTTGCTTTCCCAAAGTTTTAGAATTCTCCGGATGTGAAACTCAAAAGACAATTAAAACACCGCAGACAAATCTCTTTAGCATCCCTAGACTACAAACTACAACTACTTTCTTGCATATAGTTCCAACATAAGTTTGGGAAAGGCCCATTAGGACCACATTATTTAAGTGATAATGAACGTCTTGGCCTCTTCTTCGTTGATACTTTGAATGAATATAACGTTGAATTCATACCACAAAGAGTTTGAGAAGTGTAACATCAATTTGCTATTTAACTCTTTCGTCGTACGTTATATTTTCCAATGCATAGATTTTGATTTTGGTATGACACATTTTATTGCGTACAACTGACTCATGGGAAAGAGACTATGAGAAATCTGGTTATGTTGGTTGAATCTTTTTAGGTTTCACGTGATTCTTGTTAGAGTTAGAGACAGAATTTTCTTTAACTTAGATTTAAAAACAAGTCATCTTCCTTCTCTCAAGTTATTTTCTTTCCAAGATTACATATTTATTCATTTATTTGCAAGTAAAATAGCAACTTTTTTTTTACATCAAAGTAAAATAGCAATTAAAAGCTAAATTATTGTAGATCACTGTTTCATGCAACAGGTGGAGGAGTCCAATTGATTTGACTTTCACATATGCAAATTAACTGCATATGGCGTGATTAAATGTTTTGCAGTAAAATTACATACCCTAAAAAAGTTTTGATTAGGGCCGGCAGAAAAATCGAACTCGAAAACTCGATTCGATTCTGAACCGAGAAATTCAAACCGAATCCAAAACTCGAAATAGTATGTAGAGTCCCGAATCCTTTAGGACGCGCGTGCACACACACACACACACATATATATATATATATATATATATATATATATATATATATATATCTCTCTNAATCCGAAAATCCCGAACCCAAACACCGAAACATCTGAAAAATCTGAAAATTTTGAACCGAACCTAATTTTAAAATCCGTAAAATCCGAGAAACCCGAATAATTCCGAATAAATTGGAGAAACCTAAAAACTAGAACTCGAATCCGAAAATTTCAAAAACCCCGAAAATAGTCGGACTGAAAAAGTTTTTTTAAAACCCGATCTGAACCTCAAAAAAGCTGAATAGAATCGAAACGAATTTTTCAAAAACCTGAATAGATTCTGCAGAGCTAGAGTTCGGTACCCGAACCTGAACTGAAATCCGATCCGAATCCGAACGAAATCTCAAACGGCCAGTCGTAAAAGTTAAAGAAATCAACAGTCTGTTATGTTACTATAATTAGTTGATAAAAATCGATGTTACAAGGTTATAAATGGTATATATTGTAAGATCTGTAAATCTTATCAAATGAATGGCTTTCAATGTTATACCGTGTGACTAAAAGTAGAAAACGTAAATATTCGTCCAATGTTGAAAACAAATATATAGTTCGGTGACATATAACAATCATGAGAAAAGCAAAGCGATATTTAATTTATACATAAGATTACATCCGTCAAAAAAAAATACAAATTATCAAGATTTAATAAGATGATTACTTGTTTCCATAGTCTTATGATATCTACAAAGAAAAGGATAATCTAGTTTGTGAAATAAACCAAACCACTACAAAAATTTTAAATAATATCTTTTGGATGATCATGAGGTTAGCGTCCATGAACTTATATCTCTCTATGGTGGAATTAACTTAGATAAATTATTCATATTTAACGAGCCAATCTTTCAATCAACGTAGTTTGAATCTGTGATTTACTTTGTAATGCTAGAGATTTTTATCATTGGACCGACTTAAGTTAATTTCGTTGGTAAAATAAATAATTATGATTTTGAAATTCAAAAGTTATGATTATTAAATTTTGAACGTCTTAAATTATAAAGTCATGTATTGGTGATAATAGGTTGTTAGTATTGTTAATTAGTTAGTTAACACATTATGTTAGCTCAATTAGTTAGCTTGCTCACATACCTATAATATATAAATACTTGTACAGATACATTTTATTTAATGAGAATAATAAACATTCTGTTATAGTTGATATGGTATCAGAGCATTCTCTCTCTTCCGCTTTCTCTTGATCATCGGCGGTATCAACTCCGGCGAGCTGTTATTCTTCGATTGAAAGCTCCGATCAACTCCGGTGAGCTATTCTTCTTCGATTAAAAGCTCCGATGAGTGCTCC
>OVAN01017418.1:0-10012 GCA_900406275.1 Anastatica hierochuntica
ATCAACTCTCATTGGCTAAGCTAAGTTTGACATACTTTAGGCTCTCCTAGAAATTTCATCGAACACCTCTCGGACGTGAAATATATACATGTCAAGATCTAGTTTTTACCCTAGATCTAGCATTAANATTATCTATCACTAAACACCATTCTCTAACCACAAATCATCTCAAATCCACCATCCCAAAGATCCAAGAAAAGACTACTCACACATCATATGGGAAAAGAGAGAAAAGATGAGAAATATAAGCATGATCTAATAGATAAAAGATTTGAGATACAAGAGAGACCCTTGATCTAAGGATCAAGAGAATCAACTTAGAACATAAATAAAAGTATTAAAAAGTAGATAAAAGAGTAGTAAAAAAGATTTCTTTGTTCTTGGAGGCTAAGGGGGGTATTTATACTAAAGAGAGAGTGAAGGAAGCCCTAAAAAGATATTCTCGGGCACATGTTGTTAGCCATCGACCTCCCAGGTCGATGGGAGCCAACCTAAGGTCGATGGGAGCCAAAATCCAGCAGGAAGGATGTTGTTTTCTGGAAATGTTGCTGGCCATCGACCTGGAGGTCGATGGGAGCTCCTCTTTAGCAGTTTTTGATGTTTCTTGCTCCCCTTTGATGCCTAGTTGATCCCCAAATCTTCCATAGCCTTTTGCTCCTTTTCTCCATGATTTCTTAGCTTCAAATCCACCTTGAATCCATCCTTAGAGCCTCCATAGATCCATCCAAAGTTGCACCTACAAAATGCAAAGAAAATGCATGCAAATGCAAGATGTTTCTAAACTAGACTCTAGACTAAAACTAATTCATTTTAAGACTTAAATGACATATATACAACCTAAAAGTGGATGGAACTAAGCTAAAATGAACCTAATTATGCATGAAAATATATACACATCACTAGGATTGCACATGATCTCAAATGGGTGTTCCCAATATGGAGGTTGAATAATTGGGGCACTAACTAGAGCTCCTTTTATCTTCTCGAAAGCTTCAAGGAACTCATCATCAAAGTTGAATACCGCATCCTTGCACAACAATCTAGTCAATGCTCTTGGATATCCTTTATGAATTGTTTATAGAATCCAACATGGCCCAAGAAACTACGAATACCCTTAATCATGTTTGGAGGCTCCAACTTCATCATAACATCACCCTTTTCTTTGTCTATCTCTATTATATTTTCTGGATATTTTGATGTCCAAAAAAAATTCTTTCCTTGATAATAAAGTGAAACTTCTTCCAATTTAGCACAAGATTTGTCTCCTCGCATCTCCTTAGAACCCTACAAAGATTAGACAAGCAAACATCAAAGGAAGATCCATGGACCGAAAAGTGATCCATGAACACTTCCATAATATCCTCAATGAAATATGAGAAGATAGAAATCACGCACCGTTGGAAAGTTACTAGTGCATTACATAATCCAAATTGCATCCTTCGATAAGAAAATGTATCATAAGGAAATCTAAAGGTCGTCTTCTCTTGATCTTGAGGTTGAATGGGAATTTGAAAAAATCCTGAATATCCATCAAAAAAACGATATAATGAATGATTAGCTAATTTTTATAGCAATTTATCAATGAATGGCAATGGAAAATGATCTTATCTAGTAAATGAATTCAACTTTCGGTAATCAATGGACATTCTATGACCAATTATTTTTCTAGTTGGGAATCAATTCATTCTTATCATTTTTTATCACGGTAACTCCTCCTTTCTTGGAAACTACATGAACCAGTGATATCTAAGCACCATCGAAGATAAGATAGATAATCATCGAGCCTAGTAGCTTCAAGATTTCCTTTTTAATACTTCTTTCAAATTCGCTTTGAGCCTTCTTTGATGTTCAATTGACGACTTAGATTCATCCTCTAGATAATTTCTGTGCATGCAAAGTGATGGTGAGATTCGTTTAATGTCATGTAGAGCATATCCTATAGCCTTTCTAAACGTTCTCAACTCATCAAGAAACAATGTAACCTCATCATCATTCAATTCATCACCAATAATGATCGGATAAGTAGAATTAGGTCCAACGAAAGCGTACCTTAGCCCAAATCATAGAGTCTTAAGCTCCACCTTTGGAGCTTTGAGTTCAACATAATCATCCTCGATCTTTGGATCTTCCTTACTAGTTTCCTTTGATTCATCGAGCTCTTCGTCCTCAATTAGCGCCAAAGTATAAGTGCTTCTTGTCAAAGGTTTTTTGGAGTTTAGAATCTTCTCATACCCATTAACATCCTCGTTCTCGATTACTCTTTCATCACTTGACATTGTAAGAGCCACTTGTAGAGCATCTTGAGCATTGAGTTCTTCCAAATACTCATCCACCATCTCTTCCAACATATCATAGTAGAAGACTTTTCCATCAATTGTTGGCCTCTTCAAAGTCTTGGTCACATTGAATGTAAGAACCATATCTCCCAAACGAGGATCAATCAAGCCTCTCTTCACATTGATGATTGCTCTAACGGTTGATAAGAATGGTCTTCCCTCGATAATTGGATCGATTGTTTCCTCTTCCATCTCAAGCACAATGAACTCAGTTGGAACTTCACAATTGCCCACAATCATCTTAACATATTCAACGATTCAAACCGGGTAGCGAATTGATCTATCCGCTAATATCAAAGAGATTTTGGTCTTCTTGAAGTTGGTAAGGCAAAGTATTTGAGAAAAAGATAAGGGCATTAAGATTACACTAGCTCATAAATCAACCAAGTATCTACCAACTCTCATTGGTCCCAAAGAACACGGTAATGTGAAGCTACCAAGATCATCCATCTTCTTGAGAGAATAGTTTTGAATGATAACACTACACTCATGGGTCACCACCACCTTACATTTTTCATAGCTCACCCTCTTTGCCAACACATCCTTGATCAATTTACTCACAAGTGGGCATTGAAGCATCAAATCCATGATGGGTAAGGTTACTTGAACTCCTCCCAAGATGTGCTTGAACTTCTCTCTTTCTTTTTCCAAAAGTTTCCTCTTTAATCTTCTCGTGAAAGAGAGTTTAGTTTCGTAAGGAGGTGGAGCAAAAGTAACATTCTTCTTTGGTGCTTCCACAATCTTCTCCTTTTCAACTTTCTCATCATCAACAACGATTGGCGTATCCTCATATGCTCCCTCATTCTCTTCTTGTGAAACCGGTTCTTCATTCATTTTTTTCACAAAATTTTCCCACTTTGCTTCGCTAGATGGAAGCTCTTTCCCACTTCTCAAGGTTATAGCATTGCAATAATCCTTAGGATTGGTCTCAGATATACCCGATAAGATGTCTTTTCTATAATTCTTTGAAGTAGAGGTTACTTGTGCAATGTCTTTGGTTCATTCTCGTTAAATGGTTAATCTTATCGTTTAGCTCCTTGAACCAGTCATCATCACGGAGGGATTTATCGTGATCACTACCATAACTTTGATTGCTTTGAGTAAGATTCTCAATCAAGCTCTCACCTTCGACAACGCTAAGCTTAGCAAAACTTCCTCTACTCATGGTATCCAATGAGTTTATATACTTCTCTAATACTCCGCGATGAAAGATTCCCAAAAGTGCATCTTTGGCTACGCCGTGGTGTGGAAAAGACCTTATGTACCCTTTCAACCTCTCTTAAGCTTCATAAAAAGATTCATCAAACCCTTTCATGAAGCCCGTAATGCCACTTCTTATATTAGCGGTCTTTTGCTGTGGTAAAAATTTACTCATGAATTCCCTCTCCACTTGAGCCCAAGTTGAAACCATCGCCGAGGGGATGTTTTTCTCCTATTATGCGGCTTGATCTCATAACGAGAATGGGAAGAGGATCATCTTGATAGCCTCTACGGATACTCCATCAATCTTCATCGTTTGACACAATCTATCAAAGAGGTTCAAGTGATCTAAAGGATTCTCCAAATGAAACCCATGGAACTTCGAGTTTTGGACCGTGTTTATCAAACTATGTTTGATTTCAAAGTTATTAGGCTCTATCACCGGTGATTAGATCTCCATTCAAATCCTTCACGCATTTGGCTCATCAAAAGCCCTAATATGTCTTCTATTAGCTTATGGTGGCTCTTGTTGTTGAATTCCAACTCCTTGTACGTGGTCATTATGCTCAACATTGTTTCCTTGGTTGTACACATGTTGAGGATCTTCCATGTCTAGGCATTGCAAGTGTTCAAGTGTCTTGTGTTGTGTTTTCTCTTGCTAGCAACAAGTTTGTCGGTCCACGACATCGCAAGTTCATACACCTACAATCCAAGACAAAAACCAAGACAAGAGTTAGTAACTTGGAAAATAAAGTCACTTAGTCTCAATAAACAATCTAAAACTAAATGGCAAATAATGTTGCTCCTCGGCAACGGCGCCAAAACTTGATATGGTTCAAGTTTACTCTTAGACTTCAACCCCTTAACCACAAGAATATGGCAAGATGTTGTAGTACTTTAGATATCGAATCTATAAGGAGTAACAATCTACTCATTCAATTTGTAAAATCGTTTTCCTTAAGCTAAATCGATCTAAAATATGTTGTTTTATTTAAATAACTCAACTGAAATCAAACAAAGCAAACGAGATCAAGAGCCAAACAAACGAAATGAAAAGAGCATAAGATTCAAATAATAAAGCATGCAATTTATGGACTAGGCAAGCGATTAGGAAGTATAAATGAAACCAAGATGAAAGGGGCTATACAATAAAAACACCATTCACAATAATCAATTAGTTAATTCACATGATAATAATGTATCTAATGGTTTTAGACTAAACAAATCTCCCAATGGAAATCTAAGAGTCATTAGTCAATAAACACTAGCCAAAATGGTTTACTAAACGCCTTAATCATCTATTCTCATAGGCTAAGAGTGTTAAAAAATCTTAAGGTTCTCTTAGGAATTTCATCAAACACCTTCCGGGTGTAAAATTCATCAAATCTAGAAGTTGATTGATCACTTCGTTTCTAGCACTAAGCTCTCATTAATCAAGTGAATCTAGAAGAATCTAGCCCTTAACATCCTAATAAACATATGTATATGACCTAATCTACCTAACTCATAACCCACATAGATGACTACTCACTAATCATGATGAGAAAGCATGTAAAATATGAGAAATGATCATAAACATAATTAAAAAGAAGAAATAGATAGGAAAGATTCAAACTTTACACAAATGCACAAGTCTTAATTAGAAAGATCAGTCAAGAAATTGCAAGATCAAAAAGGAAAGAACAAATCAAACTTAGGTTTCTCAATGTATAAAATTTGCTGAAATAGTAGTGGATAACTGATTTGGATCGAACCGGGACAAACCGGTTTGGTTTAAGGATTTCTTTGATGAATTCAGCTTTACATCGATCAAAGACAAGGGTTGTGGGTCGATGAAGGCTTCGATATCATTCTGGAAAGCACGACGGTTTGCATTTGTCGGTGTGCATGGTTCGATGTGGGTTGTCGTGTTGACTCCAAGATCCCATTATTCTGTTATAGTCGATGAGCACATACCGATGCAGCTCCACGAATTGCTTGAATTCCACATCGAGAAGCCTCATTTGATGTGCATGGGCCGATGGCCACTTTGGGTTGCTCTGCCTGATGTGGTGTGACTGATGTGCATCTGAATCTTCATGTTCTTTGATTTCTCGCTCGGGACTTGGTTCTGTTGGTTCTCCTATGTGATCCAAAGTACCTGAAAAGAGGTAGAAAGAGGGGATGCAAGTGCATATCTACATCCTAAGGGACTCTAAATACAATGAAAACTAAATGTAATCGAAACCAACCCTAAAACGTCTAAATGTCTCAACTAAATGAAAGAAATGCTAATAGAGTCTACTCTTAAACCGAGTATACACGGGAAAATTTTCTTTTTTTAGTCACCCACGGGAAATATTTCTATATTCTTGTTATATTATATAAACTGAAATTTTAATTGTATTTTGAGTTTGAATAGTAATAATATTTTGATCGTCTTTCTTTGCACTAGTCTATTCAAGGCTTACTATACTCAAATTAATTTGTGATCTACTTAAATTAGAAAACGACATATTAAACCTTAGGTGTAATTGCTCCTCCATTACAAGACAATAAATATGTTAGAGGTGATTTCCACCATACCCAAATCCGGTCCAAATTGGGTCTGGTTTTAATCGGATAAGACTAAGTGGGCTTCTGGGCCCATTATCAAAAGGAGAGGAAGGAACCAAAAGAAGAATGGATCGTACACCCATTTGAGTGAAGGCCCATTCGCTAAGCTGAAGGAGAAATCAATCCATCATTTAAGAGAATCAAGAGAGATTTAATGAACAGCCAACACGAACTGATGGATGAAGATTAACTGGAGGAAAGAGCGTTACCGTTACGATTTGCCAATGAAGGCTGTAAAAAAGAGAGGAGATCAAAGAAGAAGGAGGCTGGAAGATCTGGATTTGAACCATTTGCAGTCGCTTTCCTTATATTCAAAGCTAAGAAAGAATATCCTGTAATTCTTGCACAATTCCATAAAGAAATCAATACAAAGACTTTTATGCCTTTCTTGCTTTACAATACAAACAAAACCCTAACCATATTTTCTAAATTGGATTCGACAACATGTACTTTTGACGTCTCATTCACGAGCGCGCACATATACATATGCTATATGGATATACAATCTAAAAAATCTTATATATTAGACCAATTAGTATAAATCCATCATATATTTTTTATAGATGATATTTAAAAAATGTGTTCCATCATATATTATAATGTTTTCGCAATGTATACAAACATTCACAATGTATACAAATATTTAACTTTTTATAACTTTTTGTATCTTAGAATATTTTCTGATTGATTGATTTGGTTTTAGTTATGAGTATTTTCTATGTAAAAAAGTAAAATAAATAAAATTTAAAATTTTTTAATCAATGTTTTCAATTTTGAAACATCAAATAAACAAAAATGCAGGAGTATATGTTTAAAGAAACCGGATATCAGGACTTTTTAATCCACAAGAAGCCTGGGAGGAATATCCTGAAGAAATGGAAAAAATTGCGGTTGATTATTTTAATGGTTTATTTAAACATGTTGGGACAGACAATTTCGGTCAGGTTCTTGAGAATGTTGATCCAGTAATTACAGACAACATGAACCAATCTTTGATTAGGGACATTACGGAAAAATAAGTAAGGTCAGCACTTTTTTCCATGCACCCTGAAAAAGCACCTGGCCTTGATGGGATGACAGCTTTGTTTTTCCAACGCTATTGGGGAATCCTAAAGGACGGCTTCGTTAAGTTAGTCAGGGATTTTTTCAGGAGCGGAAGTTTTGATGTTCGACTGAATGTGACAAACATTTGTCTCATTCCGAAAACGGACCAACCGAAAAGAATGGCAGAGCTCAGACCAATTAGTCTTTGTAATGTGGGTTATAAAATTATTTCGAAAGTTCTCTATCTAAGGCTTAAAATTTTTCTCCCCTGGATCATTTCGGAGACACAATCGGTATTTGTTTCAGGACGATTGATTACGGATAACATTCTGATTGCTCAGAAAATGTTTCATGGTTTGCGGACTAATCAGAGATGTCGACACGAGTTTATGGCGATTAAGACGGATATGAGCAAAGCCTATGACCGTATTGAATGAGCCTTCTTAGAGGCAGTACTGAGGAAAATGGTTTTTGGACAAGTGTGGATCTCATGGTTAATGTGGTGTGTTCTTTCGATATCATACAAAATTTTCTTTAATGGGAAACCGACGGGGAACATTATCCCACAGAGAGGCTTACGCCAAGGGGATCCTCTCTCGATGTATCTTTTTATTACATGCACGGAGGTCCTTATCACGAATATCAAACGGAAAGAATCGGACAATGCGATAATGGGTGTTAAGATAGCGCAACATAGTCCGGCAATATCAAATTTACTCTTTGTTAATGACAATCTATTCTTCTGTAAGGCAGAGGCCTCACAGTGTCAAGCAATTATGGATGTATTAAGGAATTACGGGGCTGCCTCGGGCCAAGTGATTAGTTTTGATAAGTCATCGGTTATGTTTGGCAAGAATGTCCCAGAATTTACAAGGGGAACCATAAAGAATCTTTTAGGCATCACAAAAGAAGGTGGTATGGGTACCTATCTAGGGATTCCTGAGAGTTTGGAAGGGTCCAAAAGTCAGATTTGTAATTATGTTCGAGAAAGATTAGGCGACCGGGTTAATGGATGGTCCTCAAAACACCTATCAAAAGGGGGTAAAGAGATTCTGATTAAATCAGTTGCTCTTGCACTACCCAATTATGTCATGTCATGTTTCAAGCTTCCCAAAGAGTTAACAACAAAGTTAACAAGTGCGGTTCCTAAATTCTGGTGGAGCTCCAATGGATGTACCCGCGGTCTCCATTGGGTTGCATGGGACAAATTATGTATCCCAAAAGAGGAAGGGGGCTTAGGCTTCAAGTCTCTAGAGGATTTCAACACGGCCTTATTAGCTAAACAGTTATGGAGGTTAATCCAGTTCCTTGGTTCCCTGGTTGCTCGGGTTTTACGAGGCCGTTATTTTAAGAAGTATCATCCTTTAAACGCGAAAAACCGCACTCACCCTCTTTCGGATGGAAGAGTATTTACTCGGCTCAAGACTTGCTTAGGCAAGGAATTAGGATACGAATAGGTTATGGAGTTAATACCTCTTTCCGGAATGACCCATGGATTCCAGATGTTAATCCGCGTCCAGCAAGAGGTCAGGGCAGTCTTTGGCACCCTAGTTTACAAGTCTACCAATTGGTAAATCTGACAACAAGGGAGTGGCATCTGCCTTTATTAGAGGCGTTTTTTAATCCAGAAGACACGACATTAATCTGAGGTATTCATCCAAGCCGCATCATCACTTATGATGGCTTAATCTGGCATTACATGAAATCGGGACAATATACGGTCAAGTCAGGATATAAACTCCTGAACTCTCTGGAGGTAACACGAATTGATAATAACGGTTGGGGACCTGGTCTGGAAGCTTTAAAATCATATACTTTTCGGGTAAAATGTCCTTTGAAGATACAACATCTCCTTTAGCAACTTATCACAGGGAGTTTAGCGGTGACCACAAAATTAGTTCACAGAGGCATACGATGTGATACCATCTGTAAATGATGTGAATCAGCGGAGGAAACAATTAATCATGTTTTTTTAATGCAACTCGGTTATGAAAGTTTGGGATTCGTTTAAGGATCCAGTCCGACTGCAGGCCTTTCCATCGGACTCGATTTATACATATATGGACTATCTTTTTTGGCGGACTCCATTGAGAAATTGTGATAAGAGTCGCTATGCACTATTTTCATGGATTTTATGGCTACTATGGAAATCACGAAATAAGAAAATTTTCCAAGGGGTACAATTGGAAGTGGACGAGATCTTCCGAAATGCAGAAACGGATTTCATGGCTTGGCAAGAAGCGCAAATCACTTTGCCTCTTGAAGAGGACCAGCCTCCTGTGGAACCCCCTGTTACGGGTGGTTTAATTTGTCGGGTAGATGGATCCTGGAAACAATATGATCCCACATCTGGCCTTGGATGGAGATGAACGGATTCGGAAAATAAGGTAATCTTGTTGGGGGCGAAATGCCAGCGCCGGAGTTTGTCCCCACTTCATTCAGAGTTGGAATCTCTGTTATGGGCGATGTCTAAGTTGCACAACCGACAGATAGATTGTCAATTATTCCAGACGGACAGTGCGGAACTAACCAACATTATTCAACAACCGGATGACTGGTCAGCCTTTCATACACAACTACAAGATTATCACGAGCTTCAAGATCTTCTCCCGGGGTTCTCTTTGACAATTATTCCACGCACGGCGAACATAGTAGCAGATTATCTGGTGCGAGGATCACGATCTTTTCACCATGATTTTACTTTTGTAGACTCATTCCCTCCAAATTGCAATTTGAAAAATAATATGTATTGTATCGTTTATTATATGTGTTTACATCAGGCCACAAAATGTGAGCGTATACCAAGTTCACGAAGATCCTTTCTAGCATTCAGATTA
>OVAN01017419.1:0-10011 GCA_900406275.1 Anastatica hierochuntica
AATGGTATATTGTTCATTTAACTTGACATTAAAATTGTTGCTTTAAAAAATGTATTGCACGTACATAAATAAAAAAAAAACAAAAAAATAAGGAAAATACCGCTTAAATTAACCACAATCTATAATTTACCTTATCACTAAAATTATAAAATGACAAAATTAAGTAATGAAAAGATATAACATCAAAANATAACATCAAAAGTAGAATTTTATTATAAATAGAAACATGCAAAAAAAATATTAGGTGAGAATAATAATTTTGTTATATAATACCATTAACCTCCTAGAAGGGAAACATAAAATACGACCAACATATATCATTAATAATAATGTTACAACAGTTACATATCAAAACATTTTAAATATTTATATTGCTTAAAAAGTTAATTAATAGAGAAAAAAGTAGACGTTTGAGAAAAATCTTCGATCCCTAAGATGATGCATAAGTTTCCAGTAAATCATTATCTTTTGTTTCTCTAAACAAATTCAAAACCAAAACATTTTTTGGCCATAACAAAAACCGAAATAATTACAAAACTTAAATGTACAATATTCTAGCATTAATGTTTTGACTCAATCACGGATTCTAAATTCCCACAAATCCCTTATGCCCGTCAACGTAGTTACTCAAATTAGCTGTTCACACTAAATCGTCTCCCACCTATTTAAAAGAAAAAAGCAAAACAATTTACCAAAAAAAAAAGCAACATCCTAGAACACAAACATCTTATCACATACTTTGTTCGACACCGTCATCCTAGACAATCAAATCCACCAAAAAAATCCAACACATCCAGCCGGAGCTGAGCCCAGTCTCAAACAACATATGGCGTCTACAAGCGGCCGTAAGAGAAGTCGGGCTCCCTCGCCTCTACTAACAACGATAGGTAATCTGATCTCTATATTGACTCTTCTTATATCACAATCACAAAGAAATGTTAATAACAAATTCTACGCAACCTTAAAAGATGAAGAGAAGAAGGAGGAGACCAAAATATAAAACACAAATCCGCGCGTAGCGCGGACATAGTCCTAGTAATCTCTAATAGAACTTGAGTTTGTAACAGAATCAAAGAAGAAGAAACAAACTCTGTTTTCTCATTTTCTCACAAATGTGTATGTACACTCTCTTTATATACACTTGCCTACAAACCAGAAATAAAATACTAAACCGGTTAATTAAGCTATACCAATGTAAACCATATATACAATTGATATTCCCCCTCAAGATGGCACTTCATAGATATTAAGAATGCCCATCTTGCTTATAAGATCTCGAAAAGGAGTTGGATAAAGAGTCTTGGTAAGCACATCAACAAGTTGATGTGCAGTTTTCACATACATAGTCTTCATTAAACCAGCTTCTATTACTTCTCGTATCTTATGACAATCAAACTCAATATGTTTCGTCCTTTCATGAAACACTTGATTTGATGCAATATGTAGAGTTGCAGTATTATCACAATACAAGTAAGCCGGGAGATTAAATGGAACGTGAAGGTCACAAAGCACCTGTAAAATCCATAGAATCTCCTTAGTGGCCATGGCCATTGTCCGATACTCTGCCTCAGCCGAACTACAAGATACTATATCTTGTTTCTTGGATCTCCAATTGACCAAAGAATCACCCAGAAACATAGCAAAACCAGTCACAGACCTTCTAGTATCAACACAAGCTCCCCAATCAGAATTTGCATAACCTCTAAGGTCAAAATTATCATCAGCTCCATAAAACAATCCTTGACCAATAGTGCCCTTGAGATATCTTAAGACCTTATGAAGAGCTTGAAGATGAGTATCTCTTGGAGCAGCAGAAAACTGAGCCAATTTTGAGACTGCAAAAGTAATATAATAACCAAATATTGTACCTTACCAATCAATTTACGATAAGACTTAGGCTCAGGTATAACTACACCATCTTCTTTAGCCAATTTCTGATTAGGTTTCATGGGAATGGATGAAGGTTTGTAACCAGAAAAACCAGTAAGATCCAAAAAATCTAAGACATATTTTCTCTGACACAAAGATATTCCAGCTTCTGATCTGGCAATCTCTATACACAAGAAAAATTTTGGAGGACCAAGATCACGCAGCTTGAATACTTTGCTCAGATTCTCCTTGAGATCTACCACTCCATTATCATCAGTACTTGCAATGATGATATCATCAACATAGACTAGCACCATCATGAACTACCCTCGAAACTCTTTGACAAACATGGTATGATCACCATAACACTTCTGAAAACCCAATGTAGTCAACGTGGTAGAGAATTTAATAAACCACTGTCTTGAAGCTTGCTTAAGTCCATAAATGGACTTATGCAACTTACAAACTGCTGTAGAAGAAACAATTTCCCCCTGAATCTCAGCATAACCAAGTGTAAGTTTCATATAAATTTCTTAATTCAATTCCCAATTGAGGAATGCATTATAAATATCCAACTGAGTAAGTGACCATTTGGACTTAGCAGCCACAACAAACATGATCTTCACTGTAGCCATCTTTGCCATAGGAGAAAATGTGTCAATAAAATCAATTCCTTCTTGCTGCGTATATCCTTTGGCTACAAGCCTTGCTTTGTACCTCTCAATACTTTCATCCGCATGACGCTTGATAGTAAACAACCACTTACATCCAATAGCAGTTTTGCCAGGAGGAAGATCACAAACAATCCAAGTGTTTGTCCTCACAAAAGCACCAATCTCTAATCCAACAGCATCACACCAAACCTTGTCTTTCTTTGCCTCTGAATATCTCTATGGAACGAGTTACCAGAAAGAGCAGAAATGAAAGCTTGAAAAGGCTGGGATAGATATGAATAAGAGATATAATGGGTAACAATATAAGAAGTAGTTATTTGTGGAAGAGGAATATAAGTATTAGCATTATAGCAATGATAATCCTGCAAATGGGAAGGCAGTTTTCTCTGCCTGGCAGAGTTTAATTCATAAGGAATTAAAGCTCTAGAAGAAGACTCACCAGGACAAGGATGAGCTTCAGAGGATGATTCCTTAGAAGGGATATGTTCATCAACATTTGCAGGGAAAGGAATATGAGGAAAGAAAGATTTTATATTTTCTGGTATAGTAAAAGATATAAAAGGAAAGATTTCCTCATGAAATATGACATGTCTAGAAACAGAAACTGCATGTGTCTCTATGTCAAGAAGCTTGTATCCCTTGAACCCTAAGGGATAACCAATGAACACACATGCTCTAGACCTAGGAGAAAACTTATTTCTAAGCTTAGAAGACGTAGAGCAGTAAAACAAGCATCCAAAAGTTCTTAAAGAACTATACTCAGGAGCTTTAGACATCAATCTTTCATAAGGGGCCTTATTTCCTATCTTAGGAGAAGGTAATCTATTGATTAGAAAGGCAGCAATTAAAACACAATCCCCCCAAAACATAAGAGGAACTCTTGACTGAAACATAAGAGCTCTAGAAACATTCAACAAATGTTGATGTTTTCTTTCTACAACTGAGTTTTGCTCAGGTGTCTCAGGATACAAATGATATGCTTTAATCCATTTAGTCAAATAAAACTGAGTAAAATTCAATTCATTGGCATTATCTGATCTTACGGAACAAACCTTAGTACTAAATTGAGTTTCTATCATTTGTACAAATTCAGGAAACACATGAAACACATCAGATTTTTGTCTCAACATATAAACCCATGTAACACGGCTAAAATCATCCACAATAGTTAAGAAAAATCTATAACCACCTAACTGTAGAAATAGAGAAAGGCCCCCAAGTGTCTATATGAAGTAACTCAAAAGCCTTAGTGCACATGTTGTTTCTTTGTTTAAAAGGTAATCTTTTCTGTTTAGACAGATGAAAAATGTGACAAAGATCTTTATGTTTATTAAAATTTCCTTTTGATAAAGCTAATACATCAGATAGAGATTCAATCTTAGCCATAGAAGGATGTCTTAGTCTACTATGCTAAATATCAGAACTGACTTTCTCATGAGTACAAAAAGAATTTATACCTGGAAATGAGACACTAGCATGCTGATTATTCAAATTGAGAACATATAAATTGCCAACCTGACTACCTTGACCAATCGTCAATTCGTGTGTAAGACCCTGAATAATGCAATCACCAGAAGTGAAACTAACTTTAGATTTTAAAGTCTTTGTAATAACACTAACACTCAACATATTGAATTTAAACTCAGGGATATAAAGCACATCATAGAGTAAAAGAGCATCAGTCAACCTTATGAAACCTATACCTTCTATTTGAACTGTATTCCCCTTTGGTAAGGTCACAAAAGTTCTATTTAAAGCTCTATATTCTATGGAAAGACTCCTATCATGTGTGACATGATGTGTAGCCCCAGAGTCAATAATCCAAGCTCTTATAGAGATTGCAGTCTCCCTAGATATAGAAGTAGTCAACATGTCATAGTAGGAAAGATTATAAAGATTGAGAAATGTACCAGAAACTTGTGAAATTTCTGGCACAGAGGTAGAAATCGAGGCAGAAGAAGTTTCAAGGTTTATGGCAACATTAGAAGATTGAAGCTTGGTACTCAGATAAGATATCAAACACTGAACTTGCTCTGGAGTCATGTTCTCACTCATGCTTGCAGAGACTTGATCAGATTGACTTAGAATACCACTAGTAGTTGTCATATTTGTTGAACCAACTGAAACTATCTTCTTCCCTTTGTAAGTATGTCTTGGAGGATATCCATGGACTTTGTAACATTTGTCAACTGTATGTCCAATGCGAAAGCAATGAGAACACTATGGCTTTTGTGAAGAAACTTGTGCAAGCATCACAGGAACATTTTCTTTCAAGATAGCCTGTGATTGAAATGCTGAAGCATTAGTCATATTCTTCACTCCTCCAATTGATCTCTGACTTTCATCTTGATCAATCATATTATAGATATCATTCAATGCTGGTCTTGGCTTCATGTTCAAAATCTGACCTCGGATGTTATTGAAATTGTCATTCAGTCCCATCAGAAACTAAATAACTCGACTTGTTTCTGCCTCTTCAAGCACCTCTTTAACCTGTTCACAGTCACATTTCTTCACAGTTCTGGATCTAGTATTAGCTAGTTGTTCCCAGAGTGTCTTTTTCTTTGTGAAGTATGTAGACAGATCTAGATCTCCTTGCTTAAGAGTGATTACCGCTTGTTCAATTTGATACTTCCTTGGCAGATTATTAACCTTAAACCTTCGAAATAGATCATCCCACATCTCATACGCATCTTTATAGTATAAAATACTATCATAGATTTCTCTACTAACAACATTCAATATCCACGACTTCACCATACTATTGCATCTACTCCAGATTTTAAAAGAAAATTCATCTTCACTAGGTCTAAGCAGAGTTCCATTTACGAAGCTCAATTTTTTCTTCGCATCTAAAATTATCCTCATAGCTATCGACCAATTGTTGTAATTCGATCCATCAAAAGTATAAGCAACGATAGCCAAACCTGGATGATCGGCTGAGTGCAAGAAGAATGGACTGTGTATGTTATCATAAGATTCCATTCCTTGCGATCCAGATCTATCCTTGTTCATCGATCGTGGTAAGCTTTGTTGTTTCGCCATTGTAGACATCGACGCATCAAACAGAGGTGTTCCAGATCTCAATCAAGCTTCAAAAACTTCTTCCTCTGGTGAATTGGTTCGATTGCGAATTTTCCCCCCTTTCTTCGGCATCTCGAATCAATCGTCTTCACAGAACTTGCAGAATTGATTATTGAATCGAAGAATCAACGAAAAATGGAGAATCAATCAGAGATTTGAGCGTCAAAAGAGCTCTGATACCATAATAGAACTTGAGTTTGTAACAGAATCAAAGAAACAAACTCTGTTTTCTCATTTTCTCACAAATGTGTATGTACACTCTGTTTATATACACTTGCCTACAAACCAAAAATAAAATACTAAACCGGTTAATTAAGCTATACCAATGTAAACCATATATACAATTGATAATCTCCCACACAGTTATATCAAACTCTAGAAATTAACTACAATTTTTTACAGGGACTTAATGCTTATTGTTCATTTTTCATAGACTGTTCAGAAGTAGAGGTTTTACTTGGATGCAAAGTTAGGGTTTGTGGTTTCAAGCCAGACTTGAACGAAAACCTTAATGATAAGATCATGATACTCTTTAGGATTCAATGTAAGATAACATGCTAGAAGATCCTCTAGGTCTTGTGAAGCTCTCATCTTGTTCTCTTCTATCATCTCCACCATTGATTCCCTGAAATCTTTCTTGGGATCAACAGAACTCTTGATAACTGAAAAGCTTTCAAGAACTTGTTTGGTTTGCGATCTTGATTTGCTTCTACGCGGTGAGATTTGAAGTCTAGGAGAACTCGCTCTGAGTTTTATCCTTGGAGAGTTTGCCGATGATCTTCTTCCATTAGAAACTAATGTTTTCTTCTGGATTCTACATGCATCTTCTTCTTCATTTTTAACCTTCACAGATAGATGATGGGTTTTATGTGATTCCTTCGCTCGGTTACTTGCAGGACAAGCTTTCTCGGTCGAATCAAACACCTTCATCTCTCTGACTATTTTCTTCTTGAAATATCTGTTATTATTCATGTCGATGATGATATCATCTGCAGAAGAACTAAGTTTAAAGTTGGAAGAGTCTTGCTTTTGAAGAACGTTGATTTTATTCTTGTTAAAACCTGAAGAAGCAGAGCACGAGGAAGAAGGAGATGGCTTGTAAACAGATTTTCTTTTGCTCTGTTTCAAGTGAAGAGAGTTTCTCGGAGAAACCATAGATTCTAAGCAAGTGTGTGACTCATTTGAGAGATGAGAGCTTGAAGAGTGAGGAAGAGACTTAAACTCAGAGGAAGCTTTCTTCCTCTTCGTAGAAAGAGGATGTTTTTCTCTAGGTTTGCTCATGTTCTTGAGCTTGTGGAACCATTCACTTAGGATCTTAGCTGAAAATCTGAACTTAGTGTTCTTCATCTCATAGAAGAGAGTGAAAAAGTTTTGAAGATTTTTGATGTAGAAGAGTTTCTATATGAACAGATTAAAAGAGAGTGAAGAAGATGGAGAAGTACAACGTAAGAACAAAAATAGGGTCCACTTAGTAAGAATGTCTGTTGTTTGTACCAATCGGTCCGACTCCATTTCGGTTTCTCTCCTAAACCGAATTTACCAAATCAACGAATTTAAACTAAACCAAATTGAAACAACAATATCGTAACACCTTCGACCACCTCTCCCGTGTACTCGACACTTCTTTCCAGGTCTGCGGGTCTGGAAGATCGGGAGCAATAGATAAGTTCACTTTAAAATCTTTCCAACACCATTTTATCTCCATAAACTGGCACTACAAGAAAACAGTCATGTTGCTTCGAATTTTAATCGAATTTTAAAGTCGAAACTGAGACGTCGTTAATTTGCATCGAATTAACGACTGTTTAATGACGAATTATTGTATTGTCGTTAATTAGTTGTAGTGTGGAGTCTCACAATTATCTGAATCTAAATCGGATGAGTTAATCTTTTTAAATGGGACTTCAAGTAATCTTTTTAAAATGAGTTAATTAGTTTTGATTTGGAAACGCGATAAGCTTATTTACATTTTTTATGTGTGTTTGTATGTGAAATGTTTTTCTAAATCAATAAGATTAGATCTAATTAATATTTGGTTGATAAAAAACACATCAAGAAGACTAGATCATCTTCTTAGTGATCATTACAACCATGAACTACTTGAGTTAATGATGGATGAATTGAATAAATTAGTACTATTTGAAAATATTGAGAATTATTTTAATTAAAATTTGATAGAGAAACAAAAAAAATCGTTTCACAAAAATAAAAAAACAACAAAAAAAATCTTTGTAATGTCGTCCTCAAAATGTGTCTCTAGTATAGTAATAGGATCCATTGGTGGAAATGTAACAGCAAACAGAATATTGCTCTTACGTTATATAATTCCAAAACATGATTCGGCGAATGTGAGAATGAGATTTAGCACAAAATGGTTAAACATGATTTAGGTTTTACTCCAATCTCTCTAGGCAGAGTCGTCATATTAATATTAATGGTGTAGACTGTAGAAGAAGAGACTTTTTATATTTCAAAGCATGCGAACATTACGTATACATAACATAAAGATTATGCTTTCAGAAACTACTAAATTGAGTATGAAAAAATTGTTACGGTGCTCAAGAAACCGTAAATAATTGAGTATTTTCATGCCAATTAAAATTGAGTTTTACGGTGTTCAAGAAACCGTAAGGCGTGACGGAAATTGACATAGTAGAGGAAACATTCCTGTTGGGTATTTGGAAAGTTACAATTGGCATAAACAGAGCATTTTCTGGCAGCTCCCATACTGGAAAGATCAATTGGTTCGACATAATTTTGGTGTGATGCACATCGAGAAAAACTTTTTTTACAATATGATGCATACGCTTCTCAATGTGCATGGTAAGACGAAAGACAATGTCAAGTCTAGACGTGACTTGGTAGAAATTTGTGCCAGGGATGATTTACATATTACAAGGGATGGAAAATTACCGGTACTTAGCTTCCGACTAACAGATGCAGCGAAGAGAGCATTGTTTGATTGGAAAGAATCTTTCATAAAATTTTCAGATGGGTATGTTTCAAAATTCTCAAGGTGCGTTGAGCAAGGACAAAAAATTTCTGGCATGAAAAGCCACGACTGCCATTTATTTATGCAGCGGCTCTTACCTTTTTTCCTACGCGAGTTACTTCCACTACCTGCAAACAAGCAATAGCGGGTAATTTAACAAACATTTACAATCAATATAGTTAATATATATGTTATGTATATTAAGTACTCTCAATTGTTTGATTTTTAGGCATCGAACTATTATTCCAAGATTTATGTGTTCGGACATTGACTGAGGATGGGATTGCGAAGTTGGAAAGTAATATTCCATTACTGCTTTGCGACATGGAAAAAAATTTCCCTTGTCTTTCTTCGATGTTATGGAGCATCTCCCGGTTCACCTCCCGCACGAAGCTTCACTTTTCGGCCCTGTGCATTTCAGATGGATGTACCCATTCGAGCGATTTATGAGATACCTTAAAGGGAAAACCAAAAACCTTGCGAGAATCGAGGGCTCAATCGTTGGTGGAAGTTAAACTGAGAAAACTTCTCACTTTACTTAGTATTACTTCAACCCAACTGTTCCAACAAAGAAAAATAGACCTCGACGATTTGACGATGACGGCATAGCACCTACGTACATGTTCCGGATGTGCTTGACATCTTTTCACAAATTGGGCGACTTGCAGGGAAGGTTAAGGAGGTTTGGTGGGAAGATTTTGCATACTATCATAGTGTCCACACATATATTTTACGTAACTGTGATTTCGTGCAACCATTTGAGAGGTAAATATGTAATTGTTAAATAATTATTTAAAGTGCTTATTTAATATTAGGTACATAAGTACATTATACTAAACAACCAATTATTGAAGCTTATTCGATACACAAATTCGTGCACTTATCCCAATTTTTCGGAAAAGGAGCACGAGAAGTACAAAGGCAGAGATTTCGCTAAGTGGATACAAATTTATGTAAGTATTTACAATGTTTTACGTACAAAATATATTAATAACTTTATATATTGTATATTATTTTTACTTTCAATGAAATTGATGCATAAACTCACAAACATGTTAATTAATTCAAGTGAATAATGGATATTGAGATGTTTCGTTCCCACTTTGGTTCCACGAACTCGTTCAGGGTCCTATTTCCAAGATAGTGACAACATCGGTGTATTTCACCCGCGGGTCACTACAAGAAAACAGATCATTCGCCACTGCAGAATTGGTCACGAAGTAGTCGCAAAAGAGGTGTTTACAACTTATTTGCGACTAAATCATCGAGTCCCTAATTTTTCGTCGCAAAAGAATTTAGTCGCAAAATAGTCGCTAATTTGCGACTGTTTTACAACATTCCAATGTGGTCGTATATTAGCGACGTTTTTATAACTATATGTATAGATGCAAA
>OVAN01017420.1:0-10010 GCA_900406275.1 Anastatica hierochuntica
CGAGAGTCGCCGTCAAGGAGCGTCACCCAGAGAGATGTCGCCGACGAGAGCTAGAGAGAGTGACCTTCGCCGTTGATTTCGCCGTCGATTTCGCCGTCGATTTCGCCATCGAGAGAGAGAGAGATGAGAAAAGAGAGAGAGAGATGAAACGCTTCTGATTCTCGATCTCTCTCTTCTTCTTTCTTCAACAAATCAAAATGTGCCACCTGTCAAACAAGAAACGTATCTTCAAATCCTTAAATAAGATACGTTTCTTAACAAAAACTAATTTTAATCAATTTCTTTAATTAATTTTTTAACTAAGAACCCCACTAAGAATTAGTTAAAGATACTCTAATAGTAACTCTGTTTTTTCATCTAATAGTGACACATACTTAAATTTGGGGAAAAAATTGGAAAAAACCGTTTTTTTTCCCGACATCTTCGTCTCTTCTTCTTCTTCTTCTTCATTCCGTGAAGAAGGTCAAAATAAAAACTAAAATCCATCCAAACTCCGCCGCTAACTCGAGGAGGACAAAAATGGTGAAGCTCCAATGTTTATTGAATTGAAAGATCTTATCGTTATACGATCTTTCTCGCCGGCTTATGCTTTTTTCCGATCGGTGTTTCCCCTCTGCGGCGTGTCTCCGGTGAGCGGATATATCTTCGTAGAAAAGTTTATAATTACTATGAAGAGCAGCGCTAAGGTCAACATAAAAAACGGAGATAATCAAACGAAGAAGGGTACAAATGGCTTTTTGCCCAATTCGCTAAAATTCATCTCTACCTGTATCAGAACTGCTTCCTCGGGCGTCCGTTCAGCTAGCGCTTCTGTTGCTGCTTCCCTCTCTCCAGATTCCCAGGAGCTTAAGGACCAGGTTCGCCTCAATTGATTTCTGATCCTACTGATTCGTCTTCCAATTGGGATTATCTTCTTTTAGCCGACAGATTTGACTTCCTACGAGAATATCATGGCAATAAACAATTTTTGGCGTTTGAAATTCTTCACATTTGTTAGTTGTGCTTGTTACAGATCTATAGGTGAAATGAGAAATCGAGGTAGTTTCTATGTATTGTCCCTAATGATAATTAGTTCGTAGGATGTGTGAAGTTTGTATTTTCAGAGGTGTAAGTTGTAATCTTCGAGGACATAGTCTCTGATCAATGCGCTTCAGTAGATTTTTTCAGTGGAGATAAAACCAAATACTGTTTCTGTCAAATCTTCTTCATGAATTATGCTAACCTTATATAGTACTAATCTGCTTCTGAATGTGATTCTGTTTGATTGATTCAAAACTGTGATTGCAAATGCTTAACATTTTGTTTGGTCAAGCAGGTGTTATGGTCTTCCTTTGACAAGCTGCACACAAGTCAATCTTCCTTCAAGAACGTTCTCTTATTGGGCTATACCAACGGGTTTCAAGTACTTGATATTGATGATTCAAGTGATGTCTGTGAAATTGTGTCAAGGCGGGATGATCCGGCTACTTTTTTACAGATGCAACCCTTGCCTGCTAAATGCGAGGAAATTGAAGGGTTTAGATCATCACATCCCATACTTGTAGCAGTTGCTGATGAAGCCAATGGTTCAGGTCCTATTGTTACTGGCAGAGATGGATCAACTAGAAATGGATATGAAGATCATCTTGCCCTCTCTCCCACAGTTGTGCGGTTCTATTCACTTACATCTCACAACTATGTTCATGTTTTGAGATTCCGGTCTACTGTCTATATGGTTAGATGCAGTTCTCGGATTGTAGCTGTTGGCCTTGGTTCACAGGTCAGTGTTAGCCTGTTTACATGAATTACAACTTTTTTTGTGGTTGCATGATCTAGGTAAAAAATGTATTTCATTTGGTTATGGTACATTGAAGGAGCGAAGACTATTGATATTGTGCCATTTTGATGCAGATATACTGTTTTGATGCTCTAACTCTGGAAAACAAATTCAGCGTCCTCTCATATCCAGTTCCTCAGCTTGGAAACCAAGGGATATCTGGGGTCAATATCGGATACGGTCCAATGGCTGTCGGGCCTAGATGGTTGGCTTATGCTTCCAATAGTCCTTTATCATCTAGTCTAGGTCGTCTGAGCCCTCAGAATGTTACTCCTCCTGGCGTCAGTCCATCTACCTCTCCAAGCAGTGGTAATCTAGTGGCAAGATACGCCATGGAATCTAGTAAGCATCTGGCTGCCGGGTTACTGAATTTTGGTGACAAGAGTTACAAGACGTTATCTAAATACTGTCAAGATCTCAAGCATGACGGTCCTGGTTCTTCTCTTTCGTCCATTCCTGGCTGGAAAGCTGGTCAGGCCGCATCTCATTCAGCTGAGTCAGATGTTTCTGGAACGGTTAGTATCCTTCAGAAAGCCATCTTTTCTTGATTATATGGAAACCTTTTTTTTTTGTTCGGTGACTTGAGAATAGACAATATTAGGTCGGAGTAGGTAATGCTGGAAATTTTATGGGGTTGTGGAATGTTAAACATAAGCCAGTTGGAAAAAACTATAAACTGCTTGTCTAACAGAAATCGATAATAATTTTGTCTGAAACTAGAGTCGGATAGTGAAAGTGATACAATTTGTCTTTATTTGTGCTGCACTTTGGTCTTTTATTTAAATCTGTTTTAGGCTTCCGTAATCAAAGAATATGAACCGCTCATCATTGTGACCGATGTCAGGTTAGTGTCAAGGATTTTGAATCCAGAGCAATTATATCACAATTCAGGGCTCACACTAGTCCAATCTCTGCTCTCTGTTTTGATCCAAGTGGCACTCTTCTAGTAACGGCGTCAGTCCACGGCAACAATATTAATGTTTTCCGGATTATGCCATCCCCTACAAAGAATGGACAAGGCGCGCAAAGCAATGAATGGAGCTCCTCCCATGTGCCTCTTTACAAACTACATCGTGGCGTGACATCAGCTGTACGTTTCTTATTACATTTTATCTTCAAGCTAAGTTTCATTTCAACATTTTGCTCTGGTGAACGTTGTTATGCTACATTCCACAGGTAATACAAGATATTTGCTTCAGCAGCTACAGTCAGTGGATTGCAATTGTTTCATCTAAGGGCACCTGCCATATTTATGTTTTATCCCCGTTTGGTGGAGAAAATGTTCTTGAAATATGGAAATCTCATGCTGATGGACCAACACTTGCGCCAACATTGTCCCGGCCATGGTGGTCGAGCCCATCATTTATGGCCACCCATTTTTCGCTCCCTCCACCAGCATCCGTAACTCTTTCTGTGGTTACCCGTATCAAATGCAACAATTTCTTCCATGCTGCAAGTTCCGTTGTCGGAAAACCATCATTCCCTTCTGGCTGTCTGTCTGCTATTTTCCATCAGTCTGTACGACATGAACTGCAGACGCCAGCTCATGCCTTGGACTATTTATTGGTTTACACTCCATCGGGTCATGTAGTTCAATACAAACTCATTCCATCTCTTGGAGACGACCAGGCTGAGAGCAGTTCGCGAGCAGCTTTTACGCTGAACTCCGAAGAGGAACTGAGAGTGAAAGTCGAACCAGTTCAGTGTTGGGATGTTTGCCGAAGAACAGATTGGCCAGAGAGAGAGAACATATGCGGGCTTACTTTTGGTAGACAGAAATATGCAGAATTAAGTGTTGGTACTTGTGATAGTGAAGATTTAATGAAACCTCTGGAGAAACACCACATTTATCTTTCCAATGCAGAAGTGATGATAAACTCCGGAAGAAAACCAATCTGGCAAAATTTAGAGGTTTTATCTGCTTCTCTTGTCATGTCTTCGTACTGTGCAGAATGTTCAAGTGGCTGACCTTTCTTTAAATTGTGTAAATTCCAGATATCTTTCTGTCTCATCTTTCCTCCAGATGCTAATGGCAAGAACCTGAATCTGCATCAATTTGGCGGGGAGATAGAAATTGAGAAAGTATCTGCAAATGAGGTTGATATTAGGCGGAAAGATCTGCTTCCGGTATTTGATCATTTTCACAGCGTGTATTCCGGTATGCGCAATCGGTAAGATCAAATTGCATCTGTCGATGATTCTGATACGTATTATTTTAGATACGTGACCGTTTCTATTAGGATTTCTTGTTCTTGATTCTTGAATCTATCTAGCATTTCCATTTCTCAATTTCCTTTCCCTAGAGTGCTTTGCTTTTATGAATATAAGATTGAAAGCTTGTTTGTAAGACATCCAAAAATGAGATATGTTTTAGCTTTTAGTTCTTGTGTTTATGATTTTCCAATCTGTCATATTCGGTTTCCCTTGTTTGCTTGCAGGGAATTTCCTAGGGACGGAGATTCAGATTTTTCTTCTGATCCCAGACAAGAAAAAGAAAATTATTCATTTAAAGGTAGTGAGATTTACTATAGTGTAAGTTTTATGACATTTCCCTAACTTAAAGCTGTATTTAACAGCAGGTATGGTTTACACCAAGGATGAAGAAAGAAGAGGAGGAAGTAGTTCCATATTTGCACTAAGTATGATTCAAAATCCTCATAGTGGAAGTGTAACATTTAAACAACCTGTGGTTTCCATTTCTTCTGCCGAAAAAGGCGCCGATTATATAGACGCTGCTCAGCTGTTGCCAAAGAACGACTCTCTGCTCGCTGAAAGGACAGCTGAAAACAGCAGTGGGACAAGCAGAGCTTCAAATGTAACTTCTAACCATTCTAACATGAGCATGAATACAACGGAGGAGAACGGACGCATTGATGGCTCTCCAAATTTCGAGCAGTTTTTCAGTGAAACTGCTACAGACGCAGAGAATAAAAATGATCCCTCTGATCAAAGAAAACTAGATTATGTTGATGATGATGGTGGTGATGATGATGATGATGACGACATGGTTGGAGGTGTTTTTGATTTCTTTGAAGAAGGTAAGAAGAAATCTTTCCCAGAAGGCAGTACTTCTTTTGATGAATTGAATCTATCAACAATTTTCGATCGATATTTTGATTTGCAGGTTGAGAATATTGTTAAAATTGTGGCTAATGTTACAATGGAGAAGGGACGGTCACATACTAATCCCCTTGTTACGACTTACATCACGGATGATAATACACTAAAAACCAATTCCTCTTTTATCCTCTGGTTTATGTAAATACTTGTAAATGGGTTATTCGTAAATACTTGTTACCATAGTCTTTCGATTTACATGGACTGTCTTATTTGTTTCTTTTGTATTTCCTTTCGCCTGTAACTCTATTCATTCGTCGGAAAAAACCAATAGTGAAAGTAAAGGATGATAAACTCAAAGAAAGGTTTCAACTTTGTATATTCATTTCATCTTGATGTCTTGAGCTAGAATGGCTCTTACAATATATATATGCATTGAAAGTTAGGTTAAACACCGTCTTCTATCTTGTGATCTTGACACCTGTCTTTCTATGCACATAAAGGAGCAAATCTGACGCTCATTGATGTCCCCATTGTACGACAAAGCTCATGCTTGTGGTGTGATTTATTCCTCTGTTTTGTTTTATTCTTCAACGTTCCTTTTGTCTGTTGAAGGACGTTGTTTCTCCTTTGCTCTGTTTCATTAATCAAAACACAACCGTTTTGATTCTGAGAAGCCTCCTTGTCATGTAGAGTCTTCACTTCTCGTTTATATGTTCAAACATCTCCCGTAAACTTGAGGTGGATGAATAATCTACACCAAGTTTGAATCTTAAGGAGAAGAATGTACCTTGAGGCAAAGTCTTGGTGAAGACATCAACTAGTTGTTGAGATGCCGAAATATGCTTGATGATGAGAGTTCCCATTGCTACCTTTTCCCTTGCATAATGATAATGTGTAGCAAAATGCTTACTTCTCTTATGCAAAATGGGATTTGCAGTTAAGTGTACTGCACAGAGGTTCTCACAGTACAACTCTGCTGGTCCCATTTGAGAACATCTTATTGCATTAAGCTGAGAAGAGATCCATGTTAGTTCTGTAGCAATGTTAGAAATGGCCCTATATTTAGCTTCTGTTGATGATCTTGACACAGTTTCTTGCCTTTTTGCTGACAAAGAAATAAGGTTGGAGCCAAGGAATGTACAGAAACCACCAGTGGATCTTTTAAGTATCTCTGCATCCAGCCCAATCAGAATCACTATAAGCTCTTATTGTAGAGTCAATGTTTCTTGTGAAAGTGATACCCATCTGAATAGTGCCTTTCAAATACCTCAACACTCGTTTCATATTAGCAAAATCTGCTTCAGATGGTTGATGCATTTTCTGACATACGTAGTTCACTGCATATTGAATGTCAGGTCTAGTTAATGTCAAGTATTGCAGCTTACCAGCCAAGCTTCGAAAGTATGTAGGATCTGAGAAGAGTTTGTTTTGATGAGGGGTTCTATCAAGTTGTAAGGGCAAAGGAGTAGGCATAGGGGCACATTCTCTCATTCCAGCTGCAGTCAATAGATCCTGACATATCTTTCTTGGTTCAAAAACAGGCCATCCTCAGTATAATGAGCTTGGATCCCAAGAAAGTACTTAAGAGGACCAATATCTTTTATTTTGAACTGCTCATTTAGAGAGTCTAATAGTTTGTTGATGAGAGTAGGACTATTACCAGTGAGGAGCATATCATCCACGTAGAGCAGAAGTATAAGCACATTACCTCCATGAAGATAGACAAATAATGATGGATATGGAGTTGTACAAGTGAATCCAAATTCCAGTAAATGAGTGCTAAATTTGTGAAACTAAGCACGAGGAGCCTGTTTCAAGCCATATATTTTCCTTTTTAACTTGCAAACGTAGTCAGGATGCTTGGGATAAACAAAGCCTGGAGGTTGTCTCGTATAAACTGTTTCTTGAAAATCTCCATGAAGAAATGCATTCTTCACATCCAGCTGTTTGGTGGACCAGCTTTCAACTTTTGCCAAGTGCAAAACAGCTCTGATAGTAGCTGTTCTTACAACATGACTGTATGTTTCAAGAAAATCAATTCCTTTTTCCTCGTCATATCATTTGGCCACCAATCTAGCTCTGAGTTTGTCAAGGGTGCCATCAGCATTGAGTTTAACTCTGAATATCCATCTGCATCCTAACACATTAGCATTTTCAGGGAGAGGAACTAAGTCCCAAGTATTTACTTCATCACAATTGTCTAATTCTTCTGTCATGGCACCATTCCAACCAGGGTGCTTTAATGCACTAGTAACTATGTTACGCACTTGTGGCAGGTCTTTGACAGCTATCAAAACATATCTTGGGTTTGGTTTTCTGATCCCATATTTTCCTTTAGTAGTCATGGAGTGATCATTTTGCACTGTGGGTTGAAGAACTTGTTGGTCATTTTCTTCAACCAACTGATTAGAAGTCTCTAAAGATTCAGCCACTGAAGATTCTGTCTCTTGAGAGGTAGATTCTAAATGATAGGATACTGCTTGATTATATTCCTTTGTTTCAACATCTTGAACCGGTGAGGGATTTGATTCCGTGTGAGTAAGAAGAGGAATTAGAATAGAACCAGCCATTGAGTTCAACTCTTCAGTTTAAGATGTATATTTGTTGACATCATCTTCTTTTTTTTCCTTCAGAATTCTAGAGAACCAAGCTGACTGAAGAGGGGTTTTGGCCTGAGGTTGAAACGATGCATAAATGTCTTTATAAGGGAATCTGTTTTCATCAAACAAGACATGTCTGCTTATATACACACGTCCAGTAGGAGGATGAAGACATCTGTACCCCTTCTACTTTTCATTGTAACCCAGGAAGACACAGAGTAAAGATTTAGGATCAAACTTATGCTCTGAGTAAGGTCTTAGGTAAGGATAACAAGCAGATCCAAAGACTCTTAAAGCTGAGTATGCTGGAGTTTTCCCTGTTATGAGTTCAAAGGGACTGATCTTCTTCTGAGTAGCTGTAGAAGGCATCAGATTGGACATAAAGCTTGAGGTAGAAAAGGCTTCAACCTAGAGAGATGTGGGACCTTTGCCTGAAACAACATAGTAAGCCCCAGTTCCACTATATGTCTGTGCTTCCTCTCAGCTAGTCCATTCTGCTGAGGAGTGTGAGGACATGATATATAGTGTTTGATGCCTTATTGATAAAATTTTTTCAGAGAAAGCTTTGTTTACAAATTCACCACCCCCATCTTATTGAAACACACAAATTTTCTCATTGTATTGAAGCTCAACCATACTTTGAAACATCTTGAACACAGAGAACACTTCAGATTTCATCTTTAAAGGAAAGAACCAACAATATCTAGAATAGTTATCAATAAAGATGATATAGTACTTAAAGCCTTGATTTGACGTAATAAGAGCAGGACCCTAAACATCACAATGGATCCTTTCCAAAGGTTTATAAGCTTGAAGATCTGAATTAGAAAAAGGGAGTTTGCAAGATTTTCCCAACTGACAAGACTCACACATAGACATATTGTTTTTATTCATAGTAATAGCTTTAGATAGAGATAAGAGCTTCAAGATTCCATGATGAGGATGCTCCAATCTTCTATGCCAAATTTCCTCACTAGCACTCTGTTGTCTTGTTGAGTAATAGGCAGAGAACTTTGGATTGTCCAGTATCCTTGGCTCAGAAGTTGAGCTATCTTTTTGTCCTTAACACATCCACCATCAGAATCAAAGGTGATTTCACAGGGATAATCATCAATATGTTTTGAAACAGATAATAAAGACTTTGTTATGCCAGGACAAACAAGAACATCCTCAAGAGATAGAGTACCTGACAAGGTTGGTAAAGGAATGGAACCAATATGAGTGATAGGAAGAAAATCTCCATTACCAACAATCACTGCATCTTAACCCTCATAAAACTGAAGTATGAAGCTTGCTGACTGAGTTGATGACATGTGCAGTGGCACCTGAGTCAGGGTACCATTCACTTCTAGAGTGAGGAGAAGTGTATGAGATTCTCATTACAACAAAGGCATTGTTGGGACTGTCATTGTTGAATCCATGATCAAACCTCTTCCAGCATTTGAGAGCATCATGACCAAACCTTCCACAGATTTGGCAGGTTGGTTTGGTGTCATTTTCAGGATTGACCCTTGTAGAGCCATTGGTTATCTGCTGATAGAAACCTCTTCCTCTGGTTGAATAAGAGCCACAACCACGATTGCTACCAAACCTGCCATAGCCTCCTCTGCCTCTATAGTTGTAGTTAGGATTGAAGCTATGATTGTATCCTGTTTGAACAGTGAAGGCTTGAGAGGATGAATGATCTAGTTGAGGCAACATTTGAGTGTTGTAGGCCATGTGAGGAGTGACTTCAGAGTGAGATTCGTAGGCATGCAACTTGTCATCAAAACTAGTGAGTTGAGAGACCATAAATTCATAGGTTTGGTCAGGATTTATAGGCATGCAGCTTATCATCCAAACCAGTGAGTTGAGAGACCACATATTCATAAGTTTGGTCAGGATTCAGATTCATTGAGCTTTCTATCACAATGGTTATAAACTCATATTCCTTCCCTAAACCATGTAACACACCAAATATTTTCATGTTCTCAGACACAGGCAGTCCTATGGAACTTAACTGATCACAAATTCCCTTAAACTCTCTCAAGTATTCAACCATATATTTGTTATGTTTTGTGATAGTTTGCAACTTACATTGAAGCTCAAACTATATGGAAGTAGAAATGCGGTTGAAGTGCTTAGCTAGAGAAAACCATACCTCTTGAGAAGTAGGAAGATGGTAGACATAGCCAAGCACTTCTTCAGAGAGTGATCCCAGTAGCCAAGATCTAACAACTTGATCTTGTCGATACCACTTGACAAAGTTGGGGTTGCTTGTCTCAGTGGTTACACCATTAGTAGTAACAATGATGGAGGTTGCAGGGCAGATTTCAGATCCATTGATGCACCCCAAGAGGAGTTTACCAGCTAAGAAGGATTCAAATTGAGATTTCTACAAAAGATAGTTCTTTTCAGTAAGCTTTATAGTGACACACTGGTTTATACTAAGAGCAGCAACAGAGAACGCATCAGGAGCTGGATTAGCCATAACTCTGATACCATGAAAGTAAAGGATGATAAACTCAAAGAAAGGTTTCAACTTTGTATATTCA
>OVAN01017421.1:0-10010 GCA_900406275.1 Anastatica hierochuntica
AAACAAAAAAGAAAAATGTCTTAGGCACGCAATGATCCTAAGTTCTAAGACACCCTATTTGTCCCCGACAACGGCGCCAGAAAACTTGATAGCTCAGGTTTTCACCCGAGATAGCACTGCAAGCTCACAGATGTACGTTGTAGTGGTTCGGGATCGAATCCACAGAGATCGAAGAGTAGCACGTAGAATCAAGATCAAAACAGCGGGCTAAAGCTAAAAAGAGGTCTTTAGAGAGATGCAAATATCGAAATTAAAGAGAGCAAATAAAACGCAGCAACGAGGTTGTAAACAATTCAGAAAAGTGTTGGGCATCGGGTATTCTCAGGGAAATATTTCATGGTTGACTTAAACTACAGATTAGCGAAGAGATTAAGAACCGTCTTGAACTCAAATTCTAATCTAGAATTGATCTACTTCCATAGCATCAGCGCCCTATGCACTAGAAACCACGAGACTAACTTTCGTTGACCCTCAATTTCTAGCCATGCATTACTAACAGATTGGATAGGTTCACAATTCACTTAAACATAAACTTTCGTTGGGTTAAGAAGAATTGCTCATCTGTAATTCTTTCAGGCACTTAAACATTCACCTTCCAGCAGTTAAACAACCTAAGATCATAAACTAAGTGATCAATTCAGTTCCATGCATTACGATTAACCATAGATGAAGATCAATTAGATAATATCCCTAGTCATGCAATTCTATATCAACAAATCATGAATTCCCTTTGTAAGAACCCTAAACCCAACGAATAGACTACTAACTCATAGATAAAGCAAAAACACAAATCAAATTGAGAGACATGATCGTATATTGCATAAATAAAAGTAAATAGGGTTCTGAAAGCTTCTCAATCGAAGAACTAAGATGCTTCTTCTCCGTAGGATACAAACTCAATATCTCTGCTCTCAAAGTCTCAAAAACTGCCTTCTAGTGCATAATGAAAGGAAAAACTCGAGTCTAGGTCTTTTAGGTGAAATCCGGTTCGAAATAAGTTCGATCTGGTTCTCCGTAAAATTGATCCGCAATTCGGGACATGGATCGATCGATCCTTGTCTGGATCGGTCGATCTGTGTCCAAAATTCTGGGTATTTTCCAGCTTTGCACGGACACTTCCTTCGAGGCTTAAAATACATCCAAAATGCTTCCTTTTCGCACATTCAAGATCGGATCCTGTAAAAAAAACAAAGAACACATAATCGCGCCAAAACAATCCAAATACATACTAAAAACCATAGATCTCGAATGAAAACCGTACGAAAAATCAACTAAAATACTGACACATCAGTTATCAAAGAAACACCATTAAAGAAGATATGTTGAAAGTGCTCGTCATCTCTCTGATACTTATCTTTGGGGACACGTGATTCCCACATGCTCTCTTGTTTATGATCTTCCTCTTCAATTGAACCAAACCATGTTCAAATCAATCTCGGTTTAGACTAACTAAACCAAATCTATATGTTTCTTCCTTCTCTTGATGAAACAAGGAACACTTTTAACATTTTTCTATTTCTCTGCAAAAAACATAATTTGTCTACTTTTCCGCCAAAAACGTAAATTCATCTTATTTTTCGCCAAAACGTATATTCATCTATTTTTCCGCCAACAACGTAAATTCGCAAAATTTCTCGCCAAATACATAAATTCTTCTATTTTCTGCCAATATAAATCCGCAAATTTTCTCGCCCAATATGTAAACCTGCAAAATTTTCCCGCCAAAAAACATATGCTTATCGTTTTATCCACCATAAACGTAAATCTATGAACTTTTCTGCTCAAAACGTAACTCCATCGATTTTTTTCTGCCAAAAAATGTATGTCTGCATTTTTTGTATAAAAATTTATTAAGGAATGGTTATTGTGTTGATAATTGTTAAAGTAATATCATAATAAATATGAAGATATCGATAATTATTATTTATTATTATAATTATTAATTATTTTTACTTTTCGTTATAACAAAAAAATAATGGATAAATCACTAAAATCATTATCCGTTTATTTGATCCAAACCAATTATTAATTCGGTTGAATTAACTCATAATCCATTTACATGCCAATTACGTTGGATATGGATTTGTTTTATGTGTTTTGTTTTACCCATAATTTTCATCCTGGTTGCTCTACATCTCACAAAACATCACTAAAATAGAACAGTGTTGGGTTTCTTATTTTTTCCTTTTATCACTCAACAGTGTTGTTTGTTTAGAGACTTCTTTAACAACAAGAAATAAAAGTCTTAGTATAAATATCTCATTGGGTTTCCATCATTGTTTCTTTTTACTTGCTTAGTTTATCTTGCTGTGGCTTTGCCTTTTAATGTTTATTTTTATGACATAATATATTTTTTAAGACCTTTGGGGAAAAATTTAAGACAAAAAATGTAAAATATCAGCTTTACTATTGTCGACACTAATTCAGCCATTATAATTATTTTTATATAATTTATTCGATATATAACACTTCTAGCCTATTAAGATATCTAAATGTCACATATCTCCTTTTATGAGTCCATGATTGATAATTCACAGAGTAAAGATAGGAAAATGATGATCTCCATTCATGTTGACATACATAAATATATACATCTCAAGAAAAATAATATAGATGGGAAAAGATTGATCTCAATTCATGTTCACGTTATTTTTAATAAATTAAACTACTAGAAATTTTATCCAATTGAGGGAAACCGACATATACACAGAAGCAGAAGAAATTTTTGGTAGGTCAAGGCAGGAGAAAATTTCGGGCTGAGAAAAAAAAAATTTTCAAGATAAAAAAAGAAATCTTCAGGGTGAAGGGGAATCTTCCTAAATCTAAGGATGTCTCGAAATATTTTCTAATCCCAACGAAAAACTATAATATTTTACTAGAAATAAGGGTGTAGTAACCCTAAACAAGGGGGATCAACTCCAACATAAAGGAATTGACATAATGAAGATCTACGCCCGTGAAACCCTAATTCAACTCAATCTAGCTTGTTGCGTTTTTGATAGCTCCATATGTCAAGAAGATGAAGAAGAAGAAGAGAAGAAGAAGAAAAGAGATGAACCGAGAATCCCAAACCGAGAAATATATAAGTGAATCATACTCTCACAAAGTCATCTCTCATCTCTCTCTCTCTCTCTATCTCTCTCTCTCTCTCTCTCTCTCTCTTTTATCAAAGAAGCGCCATTAAAAAAGATATGTTGAAACTACTCGTCATCTCTCTGATACTTATATTTCGAGACACGTGCTTCTCACGTGTACCCTTGGGAATGATCTTAGTCTTTAAATGAAATAAACCCAAGTTCAAATCAATCACGGTTTAGTTTAACTAAACCAAACATGTATGTTTCTTCCTTCTCTTGATGAAACAACGATCACCTTTAACAGCAGTCTATTTTTCCACAAAAGTGTAAATCGCCAACTTTTCCGCCAAAATAGTAAATTCGTCTATTTTCTTGCCGAAACGTAAATCCATCTATTTTTCCACCAAAAACATAAATACCAACATTTTCCTGCCCATTACATAAATCCTTCTATTCTTCCGCCAACATATCTTTAAATTTTCTCGCCAAAAATGTAAACCCCCAAAATTTTCCCGCCAAAAAACTTATGCTTATCGTTTGATCCACCATACAGGCAAATCTATGAATTTTTCTGCTAAAAACGTAACTCTATCGAATTTTTCTGTCAAAAATGTATGTCTGTAATTTTTTGTATAAAACATTATTAAGGAATGGATATTGCGATGATAAGTGTTATCATAATATTAACTATAAAACATCAACTTTACTATTATCTACTATTATTCAAACTTAATAATTATTTTGATTATATAATTTAATTTTTGATAAATGTATGATAAGATGTTAATTCGATAAATAACTCTTCTAGACGATTAAGACATGTGAAGGTCACATATGTTCGTTTATGAGTCCATGACTGATAATTCAGAGAGTAAAGATGGGAAAAGGATTATCTCCATTTGTGTTCACATACATAAATATATACATCTTAAGAAATAAAATATATATGGGAAAAGGTTGATTTCCTTTCATGTTCACATTATTGTTAGCAAATTTAACTAGGAGAAATCATATCCGATTTGAGGCAAACCGACATATATCCAAAAGCAGAAGAAACTTTTTCTCGGTCTGGGCAGGAGAAACTTTCGGGTTGAGAAAAAAGAAATCTTCAAGATGAAGAGGAATCTTCCAGTTATCAAAGAATTCTAATTTCTTCGTGAGCAATTCCCAAGGTTCTCGCTGACTATCATTCCGAGTACGGCGAACATACAAGTGGATTGTCTGGCACGATGCTCCTGTATTAGTTTAACTAATTATATTTTTGTAGAATATATTCCCCGAATTGGACAACCAGTAACTGTGTGACTTTTTTATTATTGTGTGCTCGGCAAAAAAAAGGAAGGGGAATCTTCCTAACATTAAGGATGTCTCAAAATATTTCTAATCCTAACGGAAAACTATAATGTTTTACTATAAATCAGGTTGTATTAACCCAAAACAAGGGGATCAATGACAAACCGTATTTTACATGTTTTTATCTTAGGTTTTTATTCATTTTAGAGATTTTTACGCTTTTGTTTATCACAAATGGTATTTTCTTGTATTTTTAGTATTAAAATTCATTTCAGGTTGAATAATGCATTCTAGAGCAATTTGAACTCATTTAGAGCAAAAGTCAGTTTCTAGACTTTTTCATGCATCCGAAATGTCATCTCAGATGAAGAATTTCCACTCAATAGAATTTGATGAAATTTACACACAGACTAGATTTTTTAGTTATCTTTCGAATGGAGTTAGTTTCAAGTCAATTGAATCTCTCGTTCAAAAGTTACAAGTGCTTTAGTGAAGACTGGTCCATCTGCTCTGAAGCTGAAATGTGCTTAGAAGTGAGCTATGACTGGGTTTTGAAAAAAATGAAGCATCAACCGATGCCACAACTCCCTCTAACAGCTTTTAGAACATTGTAGCACTGGTTTGGGAAAAAATCACCCCTAAACCGGTCTTAATCCAATCTGGACCCCAACATAACCTAAACCGACTTTTCTTGACCTAATTCTATAAATACTTATTTTTTTTAGCTTTTAGTGAGGGGGAGCCACGACTTTTAGAGAGAAAATAGATCTTAGGACGCAGAGAACTCGTGTCATACCTTTTTTTATAGAGATTTGGATTCTATGAGCTTCTAAGGGAAGATCTGTCTTTGTAATCGATATTGCTAAGTTTTCTAAACCCTTGATTCTTTATCTATGACGTGTTATACTTATCATTCCTCATGTTTAGATACTGTTATGATGAGCTTTGAGTAGTTTATTTTTTTGGTTGAGGGGTTTTCAAATGGGATTCATGGATTGATTGTTAGGTAGTTAGATTTGGTGATTTCCTTAGGGTCTTTCATCTAGATTGTTATTTGATGGTTGTTGTTTGATTGACCATTTAGCTACTGTCATTTAGGATTTATTTACCCACTGAAAGTGTTGTTGAATTGCCTTGAATTATGGATGAGCAAAACCTTGGTTCTCACGGAAGTTATTTTACCGAGTTTTAGTGAACTTCTGAATTTTGAACCTTATGCGTGTTTATTTACTTGATTTGATTATCAACGGGAGTTGAATAATCGTAGTTTTTAAACATTAATAATTGATACTATGTAAGTAGATTAATTATCCTTTCTTGATTTGAGTTCTAGGATAAACCTATTGAATTTATCGATCTATTTATCCGTTTTATTTGATCCATGATAATATGAGATTTCCCCAATGCCCAATGCTTTCTCTTATTGATAATTTGATATTGTTTACTTCCTGTTTTTAGTATTTAATTGTAATTTCGTGCCTCACAATCTCATAAAACAAACCCTTATATTTTCGCTTTAGTTTAATTCAATTCTTACAAACTCGTAGTGTGGTTCTTGGTCCTTGTGGATTCGATTCCTAAGTACTACCACTATCGTTATGTACTTGTAGCATTGTGATACTTCTTGGGGTAAAACTTTGAGCGCATTAAGTTTTTGGCGCCGTTGTCGGGGACCATTTCAATTACCTACGAGTTTCTGACTAGGAATACGTCTAAGGCGTTTTTCGCTTTTTGTTTTTTCGCTTTGTTGGTTCTATTAACTTCTTGCGATAGATTAAGAAAAACAAGTATTACATAATTTCTTTTCACATGATTTTCCAGGAAGGTTGAAATGGAGCTTCAACATCAAAAAATCGGAGAACTCGATTCACCGATTGCTTCTTACATCAATCTTAATCCAATCTGTCTTACACAATCTCTAGGAGTGTTTAATATAAGCCATGATTTCATATCATGGGCTAATAAACATCCGTTATGTGGCCTAGCTGAAGTAGACCCCATGGACATATCGAACGAATCGAAGAAATATGCAGCATAAAAAGATCCAATGGAGTTTTTGATAATTATTTTGATGGAAAGTTGTTCTCATTCTCTCTAGTCGAGAATGCCAAGAAGTTGTTAAATACTCTTGCTCCCAGATCAATCACTACATGGGATCAATCACTCAATCGTCAGTGGCCTTCCGTCTTCACCACCGACCGCGCGTCCTCACACGTCAAACTTTGGTCTCCAGTTCTCCACCAACTGGTCATAGTAATCCCGAAGCCTCAACCCATCTCGACCGTCCATTTCCACATACCGACCAACCCATTTCCCATCCGACATGACCATGGCCGAGAAACACGGTCCCAAATGTCTAATTTCACATTTTCTTGGTCAGATTATGCAAAGGCTTGAATCATTAAAGGTAACCAAGTTAATTCAACATTTATGTACCATTTTATGTTGATTTTCAAGATTCGAACCTCAAGAACACAAAGATACACACTTGAAGCTTCAGGAAGCCAATACCGAGCAATTCTTTGCAATTTAGCCAATTTGTTACCACCAAGCATGGGATAAACCAAGTTTTTCCAGCACCTCATGGAAGATCTAAGAGACATTTCAAAGCTTTAAAACCACCTTAGCGACCCTTACACACAAAAAGATGAGCAAATGGAGCCAAAATTGCAAGAAGTTGGATTTCAAAGGAACTCCAACAAATAACTTCAGTTTTAACTCATGCCAAAGAGTATTGTGTTCAGAGTGACGATTAGTTTGAAGCTACTAGTGATCTAGTCAAGGCAGAGCCATTTCTCATCCACATTCAAAGACTCAAAAATATGATCAAAGGAACAAAGACCACAATCGGAGCATCTAAAGAGCAATCTAAGCCAAAAAAAACTCCCACGCCAGTTGAGCACCATTAAATACTTTCTTAAAAACATTAGAAAGCGGCTGGCAGAGATCTTCATTGAGTTTTGGCTCAACGAGACACAAAACTTATTAATTTGGTTTCTCTCAAACACTTATCCTAGAGTTGAATCAAGTCCTAGTGCTGAAAATACTCATATAAAGTGGGAATTTAATGAAGAACAACCCAAGCAGATTTGGAAGCACTCATACTTCACTATGGAGCGCCAAATTGGCTAGAAACCAAAGAAAAACTTGGCCAAGACCAAATCATGCTCCGCCAAACGAATCAATCTGTCAAATTGACAATTTACTACTTAGTAACATATGAATAAGGTGTTTCTAAAGAAAAACCAGCCTTGGAACGTTCAGAATCGCACCTGCCCAGTTTCTCATCAATATGAGCCAAACCGAGCATTCCGAAGAGACCAATCTCGGCCACAACAATATTGGTATGATCTTCAGCCTCTATAATTCATTTTTAATAACTAATTTCGCTATTTTGTAATAAGTTTTTAGTTTGGCCGGAGCAGTCTTCTCGGATTGCAAAAACGAATCATTGTTCTTCATTTCGGTTTACCGAAACATGAAAAATGGGCGTCTAACTCTCCATATTTTCGACCAGCTCCATAGTAACTCCTATTCTCTCTATTTTACATTAGTTTTAAGTACCTTCCTCACTTGATTTTACACCGGGACGATTTAAGTTAAGTTTGGGGATTCTTATTGTCACTAATGCTTCTTTTTCTTTGTTTTTGATTCACTTTCGTGATTTTTGAGTCTTTTTCAAAAACTTTAAAAAAGAAGTTTTTATTGAGTCAAAATAGTCCGGAAACGAGCTTGAATTTGAACTAGCCAAGTGATTAAGGACTAGTGTCCGAAGCGTCAGTGCTTGACTACAGTTTAGCCATTCAGGAAAGCTCATGTGGATCAGGTAACTAAGACACCATATCAGTTGATATTCGGGTAATCCTAAATCACTCAAGACTAAATGAACATAATTTTTTTTCTTGGGGCTTGGTATACATTGAATCTAACTTCTCGTCAGATTCGAAAACATTAGTCTACGGTTTTCCTCTTTCCTATTTAATAAATATCCTCAAAAACATGCTTATATTTGACGGATTTTGGATGTAAGGCAATGAATGTGCCAAAAGTCCAAATGTGCTTAAAATAAAAAAATAATAATAAACAGATCGATAGAAAAAATAAAAATATACCCTAGAAAAGTAGGGAAAAAATTGATTCTCAGAGGCTGATAGAAGAAAATAAAATGATACTCTAGAAAAGTAGGGAAAAATCAGTTTCTTAGAAGCATTTAAAAAGTGAATAAGGAAGAGGAAACAAACCGATTGTGGGCTATTAAATATTAGAAACTTGATTGAGTTAAGCCTTTGTGTTCTTTGATCGATACTCTCTCGAAAAGACCGCACGCTGTAGACATTAGGAGTGATGATGGAAACCCTGGGTCACTCTCGTTGTTTGTGGCTATATTGGAGATGTTGCTAGACTTGTGGTGGTTATTGAATGTTCTATTTAATGTTGACTCTGGTTTTAGTGGATTACGACAGTTAAAGTCACCAATAAGTTCAGGAAGTTAAGATAAGTTTCCATGTTTTCAAACCTCTTTTTCATTATTGGATTTTCTTTGCTTGAGGACAAGCGAGAAGCTAAGTCTGGGGGATTTGATAAACCGTACATTTACATTTTTTTTATCTTCGGTTTTTATTCTTTTTTTTGAGTTTTTTATGCTTTTATTTATCACAAATGTTAGTTTTCTTGTATTTGTAGTGTTAAAAGACGTTTCAGGTTGAACAGACTCACACGTCTTCTAGATAGACTTTGCGGATTTTACCAGTATTCTTCAACAACCGGAAGATGGGCCAACCCTTCGTACGCAAATTCAGGATTACCGGCTTCTTTGTGGAGTTTTCATAGGCTTTTCATTGACGCACATCCCGCGTACGGCGAACACGCAGGCAGACAAAATAGCACGAGGATCCCGTACATTTTTCATGATTTTATTTTGTAAATTCTATTCCTTCAAATTGGCTATCCAATTCGGGAGTGAAATCCTGATTTATGTGTGGTTGACAAAAAAAACCATTAAAATCATTACCCATTTAATTGATCAAAACCATTTAATAATTGGGTAAGATTGACCCATAATCTATTTACCTGGCAACTACTTTGGATATGGATTGGTTTTGTTTGTTTTGGTTTATCAATATTGACATACCTTTGGTTGCTCTACATCTCACAAAAGATCAGTAAAACATAATCGTGTTGGGTTTCTTTTTTTTTTTTTCTTTTATCACTCAACCATTTTCTTGGTTTATAAATCTCTTTAATAACGAGAAATAAAAGTCTAAATGTAAACATCTCATTGGGTTTTTGTAAATGTTTGGTTTTACTTGTTTAGTTTGTCTTGTTGTAGCTTTACCTTTTAATATTTATTTCTATGTCATAATATATTTTAAAATAAATTTCGGAAAATAATTTAAGACCAAAAACTGTAAATATCAGCTTTAGTATTATCTATTATTATTCAACCATTATAATTATTTTTATTATATAATTTAATTGTGGATAAATATATAATACAATGTTAATTTCGATAAACAACTCTACTAGCCGATTAAGACATGTGAATGTCATATATGTCCGTTTATGAGTCCATAACTAATAACTCAAAGGGTAAAGATGGGAAGAGGATGATCTCCATTCATGTTGCCATATATATATATA
>OVAN01017422.1:0-10009 GCA_900406275.1 Anastatica hierochuntica
GCTAGGGTTTCGCGAAAATGTTAAGTTTCGAGAAGATAAGAAAGGATCTCGGAAAGATATATGCAAATCTGGGAAAAGGAATATTTCCACGAGAAGATATGCACGAATCGGGGATGAAAAAGGGAACGAGCCAAGCCCACGAAGATTTATTTAAAGGGNTCTTACTTTGTTTTCGTTAGCGAGCTACGTCTCAACTACGTCGCAACAGTTCTTGCGGCCACAGCTTAACACCGGTTGCGCACGCTCCGACCACGGATTCGAATAAGATCCCTTATATTTTTCTTCGTTATTTGTGTTTCGATTGTTGTTATTCGTATCCATTCATGTTTTGATCCATGATTCTCTTTTCGTGTTCATACTGTTTCTCATTACGAATCCTGTTACTTTACTGTCGTTTTACATATCTCGCTTCGCAACCTGTTTCGTATCAATCTCACTTACGTTATTCATCTTTTTTATCTCAATTTCGTCATACGAATCTTGTTAACCTAAATATCGCACACTGTTCGCATATTCGTTTTATTCACGCTTTTTGTTTGATCTTATCTCGCAACTTAGTTTCGTATTCTTCATCCATTAACTTTCGCATTCACTGCTTGATATGTCGATTTTTTGCTACAGAGAGTCCGTGAACCACATAACATTGACAGTGATAATTTTGGTTCCCACAGTCCACCCTTGTTATGAAAAGAAAAGAAAGAATCCAAAGTGATTAGATTAATGGCTCTTAAAATAAATAGAAGGTTAGTAGCTAAGAAGAAAAAATATCTAAGAATTTCTAGTAGTCAACAAAAAGAAAAGAAATAGTGTTCAAGGAATAAAATGCTTATGGTTTCTAGTAATAGGATGGGGAGGATATTAAGTAAGTGTCTAGATCCTTAGAAAGAAATGGGTGGGAACAATTAAAGGATGTAAATGCTTTGTTTAGTAGAGAATGGAAACCCTTGCTAGTAGTATCAAGTAGCATGAGCAAAACCGAAAAAATGGAAAATCAATGTTCGGAACTCTCGGCTTAATTTTTATCGTCTAGATTGAATCTTGCATGATTTGAATTCAACCCTATTGAACTTAAACGTTAATGAGCTTTTGAATTAACCTTGCTTATGGGCTTGAAATACATGAATCATGGTGTAAACACATTGACACTCAGTTGGTCTTATCTCTTTTTACCACCCTTAACAAATCCAAGTGGTTATTCTCATTTTAAGGATGGTTCTCCACCTTTAACCATAATCTTTTGTTTCAAACCCCAAATTGTTCTTGATTGAGTGAGACCACTTTTGATGCATTCATATGTAAAACCTCGTGAGTATTGGGACGGAAAAAAAGATCCTTCTTAGACCTAGTCTCATTTTAATGCTACTATATATAGGATGGGGTTAGATATGAGTGTGTATACTTGATGATCATGGGTTGGGAATAATTTGTATAATCGATAGTGGGTTCAATGAGAAAAACCTTAAGGGAAGAAAAGGATGAATGTGATACACTCTAGGAGGTAAAGAAAAGAAAGTGAAAGATAGCACGAGTTTGTAAAAGAAAGATGAAAGATCCTAAGTTAAGAAAATAAAAACTCTAGAGTCCAAAGGACTAGAAAGAAAGGATCAACCTAAGTAAATGTAGAGATAAAAGCTATAGCTAAATGAAAAAATGAAGCAAAACCCCTAGAGTGTGTTACTAAAGAGCTAAATGTCTTGTTGAAGAAGTGATTGATGTGTTTTTAGAGGTTTGTTAAGAAAGAAGGAAGGGTAGAACTAGGGAGTATATTTGAGATGGGAATGAATTAGAGAAGGTTAGTCTTTGTACGAGCCAATTATCCGTTTCTCCCTAGTTTTTACTACTTGAGATGCATTTCTTCAATGATTGAAAACCACAAAAACTTAAAGAAAACCTATCTTTTTCACTCAAAAGTCTTTATCTTCCAAGACAATTGGTTTTTGATTTCATGCCCATAAGTGAGGTTCCATATATAGATATTAAATGAATGTTAGAGGGTTTTGGATATGAAATGCTTGTGAAGGTTTAGGCGTAGGCTAATTAGCATGACTTGGGAAGAGTATGGCGAAGTACGAGAGAGTAAGATTGACTCTTGCTACTTGCTACTACTTCCTAAGGATTTCACTTGAACCACCTTTGCAAATCCTTGCGATTATGAGTCCTCACTTTCAAACCTCTCTCCCGAACATTATCACTTGTCTAATTTCTTGAGGACAAGCAAGATTCTAGTCCGGAGGAGTGGATATTTATGAATATTGCATGATTTAGGCTTAGAATTTAGTTACATTCTCATAGAGTTTAGGTTCTTTTTACGTAGTTTTAGTATAAGTTTTTTTAAAAAAAAAGTCTTTAGTTCATTTAGGAGTCCTAGGAAATACAATTGTACATTCTTTTCCTCTCTTCTACCCTATTTCAGGTTACCTTGATCAAGACGGAGGAACCCTTGGACTCGAACGCAAGCACGGACACGTTTAGCACCAAATAGGAGAGGCTGGTGGTCTAGGGAGCTCTGGCTAGCGCTCCATAACCTTCAGGACAACTGCCAGCCAGCCAGGAAATGAAGCTGGCGGTCCAGAAGGGCCTGGCTGGCAGTCCACAACCCCCAACCCAGACCGTCAGCCTTGTCTAAAATGCTTAAAATTTGGGTTTTCAACCAGTTTATCCCGGATCAATCCGATCCAAGTTCTAGTTTTCTATAAACTCTTCTTAAACATTGAGAAAACCCTAAGTTTTACTATTCCATTGAACTCTTGTCTCTCTTTTGGATCTTGAGAAATTTTTGTTAATCATACAAAAGTTTGCATCTTTATCATTTCTTCTTCTCTCTTTATGTTTTCTATGAGTTTATCATTAGTTTTTATGAGTTATTTGAGCATGAGTAGTGAGTAGTCATCTAGTGTAAGAATGGGTTAGGTTAATCAAATTAGATTTAGGTGTTAATCATGATGTTAGAGGTTGGGTTTTTATAGATTTACATGATTTAGGGATGCTTAAAGCTAGATTTGAAGTGATCAATAAAATCCTAGATCCTAAGGCTTTCACACCCGGAATGTATTCAATGAAATGTCTAAGAGAATCTAAATCATGCTTAGCATTCTTACCCTATGGGAATAGATGATTAAGGTTTTAAGTAGGCTATTAGTACATTAAATTGACTAGAATCATGGAAATGATCTAGTTGATTTGTTGCATTGCCTTTGAATTGAGCTTCATTACCTCAACCTTGCATTTGGTTAGAATTTGGATCACTTGATCATGCACCTAGCTCATTGCTTGCATGCTCTTCATCATTGAATCTTTCTTTAGTAGTATTTAGTAGTTTCATATTTTTATCTTGTTTTGCTTGGCTTGTTTGTTTGTTTTGAGTTTAAAATCCAATAGCTCTTATAAAACATAGATTAATGAAACTAGCTATAGGATTAAATGTGTAGAAGAATTGCTCCTTGTGGTTCGATAAGACTAAGTACTACAATGTCTAGCCTTATTCTTGAGGCCTAGTGATTGAAATCTTAGTATCAAAGCTTGATCGAAATTTATCCCTCGTTAAGTTTTTGGCGCCGTTGCCGGGGAGCAACATATTTTGCCTTTTAGTTTTCATAAGTTTGTTGGGACTAAGTAATTTCTTTTCATTTAAAGTCACTAACTCTTATTCAATCTTTGTTATTGTCTTTGTAGGTGCATGAACTTGTGAGTAGGGGTCCATCAAATTTGATTCTGCAAGTTAAAGATATACGACGATTGGAATGAGATAATACCAGAGCAAGGAGAGAAAGAGAGAGACTCGAGCATTTACAACGTTTGGGGAGGGATAATCCTCATCCTATTTGTAATGTAGGGAACAATATAGGTGACAACAACCAAGCTCAAGGTATTGGAATCCAAGACCAAGGCCGTTCTAAAGCACAAAGGATAGGTGCTTACGATAAACCCAACACGAGGAGGTTAGGACCAATATTCAACATCCCACAGTAGTACCCAATAACTTTGAGATAAAGCATAGCCTCATCAACATGGTCCAAAAAAACAAGTTTAATGGTCGACCGACAAAAAATTGATAGGCTAACCAAGATCAATCAAAGATCCATGAATGTAGTGGAACACGTGGAAGATGGTAAGGGGGACGGAAATGACAAAGAAATTGGGGACCAAGAGGACCTTTTTTACATTCAAGGGGGTACTACACGAAGCCTTACAACCCTCCGTTCAAGTATTGGAACAACAACCTTTCATATTGGAACTAAGATGTTGCTAACCCATCAGATCAAAACTACCTGATGCAAAAGGAGAGGCCACAAGGGCAAGCTCCAAGCAACTTCCCACCAAAAGGACCTTTCAAATTTCTCACCAACATGGGAAGTTCATCGACTCAACCTCCAAAAGAAGACGTAAACACGATCCTCCTTAAGCAAGTATTGGACGGGAAAAATAAAGTCGCTTTTGATTTTAACAAGAGAATGGGAGATGTAAATCAAAAGATTGATGCTGTTTGGTGTGACTTAAACATGAAGGTGGAGAATCTAACTGCTCACATGAAAATGCTAGACAACCAAGTATCCCAAATTGCTAGTTCTTCAAAGAACAATGGTAAAGGGATCCTACCGGGTAGACCCAAAGCGAATCCGAAGGACTTTTGCAACATGGTCTTTGAAAATGACACATTTGATCATTAAGATGAGAATGTGGTTAGTGAATTTGAGAGGCTTCTTAGACGTAAAGTTGATAAGGATAGGAATATCCAATATCACGAAGATGAAGTGCTACTCGAAGAGGTTACAGTTGAATGTGTTGATGAGATAATGGTGGTTGCCCAATCTAACTCAAGGAAAGAGAAATTCACCCTTGAGAATGAGTCTTTAAGTAAGCCGAAGAGAGAAGCCAAGGAAGCTTTTGGTGGTGAGGCCACAACCAAGGAAAAAAGCGTGTAGTGGACTTACAAGTGGATGTGAAACCATACAAACCAACTCTTCTCTATCCCCAAAGATTCATTAAGCAACAAATCAAGGAATACTTTGAGCTTCCGGTACACAAAGTGGATATTGTCTCTTCCGGGTTAAGGAGGCTAGCTACAACGAATCCTAAGATCAAGGCTAGGATTGAGGAGTATGAGCTAAGAAAGAAAAACCTTGAAGTACTAGCTAGAAAGCACGGTTTTTGACCCCCTCTATCCGAGACAAGAGTTCTCGAGAAGGTTGTGAAACCCGGCAAGTTTGTCGTACCTTACTTGTTGGAAGAGGTGTTTAAAGAAGAAGCTCTAGTGGACACCGGAGTAAGTTTCAATGTGATTTTATCTGACATGATTATCTGGTTTGGGATCAAGGAGGCAATCAAGCCCACTTCTCCAATAGCTTTGGGAGATTCATCCGTCAAGAAGCCCATTGCGAAACTTGAGAACTACCCTTTGAAGGTTGGGGATTTAATAGTCCCTACGGATTTCGTTGTTGTCAAGATATCGGGTCCGGGTAAGTTCTCCATGCTACTTGGAACATCATTCCTTGAAACAGTTTGAGCAAGGATCAACTTCAAAACTAAAGAAGTTGTTCTTACAAACATTGACCCCGAGGTGTCTTACAAGATGATTAGTGCAAGAGATGAGATTTGTGGGACTTTGACTTTGGGGGATTTCCAAGAAGTTGGAGAAATAAAATAAGAAATTCTCAATCTAAGTGATGGACTATTTGTTCAAGAAGCGACAAAGAACTACAAGCCAACGGAAGAGTTTGATTTGTTTGAAGATTTGAAAAGGATGTTTGGGTATGATGATGATGAGGGTAGCTCAAAGGATGTTACAAGATTGGACTCCAAGAAAACGAGGAGAGCCCGGAAAGGAAAAGGCAAGAAGAAGCCACAACTAGTGGTAGATAATGAGATGATTTTTGCAAGTCGTGCCCTTGAAAATAAAATCTCCAAGGAAGAGGACTACATCGTGAAGACGCCTTGTGAAAAGACGATTGAGCCTTCTATGCAACTCATACCCATAGACATTTAGGGTGGTGTTGTTGAGTACAAGATAAAGTGTAAAGGAATGCCCAAGTTGTTCTCGAGAGCAAGGACCAAACTTTCACAATGAGTCTTAGACAAAGGGATGAAGTCAAGATGGAGATGGCTTGCAGAGTGATCACTTCAGAGATGTTCAACAAGGAAGACAAGAGCACCGGAGATGCTTGTTCCAACCTCCACTAATCAAGAAAGGAAACAACGTCAAGCTAGTGACGATAAACAAGCGCACTTAGGAGGCAATCCCATGGTATCCTTGTAAATATTTTAGCTTATCTAATCCTTAAGTAAGTTATGATTGGGTTCCTTTTGTGGTATTTAGCGTTGAGGTGCAAAAATATGGCAGCTAAACCCATTTTGGAAGTACCTGGCGGTCCAGGAGCCCCTGGCTGGTGGTCTGTAACCTCAGCCCAGACCGCCAGGAGCGTGCAACAAGAAGACTAGGAGGCTAGCGGTTTGAGCCACTCTGGCTGGAGGTCTGAAACGCCAACCCAGACCGCCAACACCTTCTGCAACCAAGCTAGCAGTCTAGAGCATCCTGGCTGGCGTTCTGAAACGCCAAGCAAAACCACCAGCCGCCAGGTAAGTGACAATAAACAAGAAAGGAAACAACGTCAAGCTAGTGACGATACACAAGCACACTTAGGAGCCAATCCCATGGTATCCTTGTAAATATTTTAGCTTATCTAATCCTTAATTAAGTTATGATTGGGTTACTTTTGTGTTTTTTAGTGTTTAGGTGCAATAATTTGGGAGCGGAACCCATTTTGGAAGTACCTGTCGGTCCAGGAGCCCCTGGCTGGTGGTCTGTAACCTCAGCCTAGACCGCCAGGAGCGTGCAACAAGAAGACTAGGAGGCTGACGGTTTGAGCCACTTTGGCTGGCTGTCTGAAACGCCAACCTAGACCGCCAGCACCTTCTGCAACCAAGCTGGCAGTCTAGAGCATCCTGGCTAGCATTCTGAAATGCCAAGCCAGACCGCCAGCCGCCAAGTAAGTTTACTTAACCCACTTTTCTTCTTCCCAAAACTCACTTCATCTCTCTCTCCTCATTTGCTCGAAATTGGGTGAAGAAAAACACAAACTTTCAACTTTTTTTTTCATTCCAAAACCAATTTCTTTGCAAATTCTTGTTTTGAATCCATGATTTCAACTCCTTTTGCTTAATTCCTGCTCTTGTTTCGATATACACTAAATCTCTCTCAGGAAAAAATCTAAATCTCTCATAACACACTTTTGCTCAATCTCTTAAATCTTTAGATTTTGATCATTCCAAGTTTGTAAGTATCTTTGTTGAGATCTTTTGTGCTTGTGTAAATGATTCTCTAAACCATAACTTCATAGATTGAGTTGGGATTGTTGAGATTTTGGATTTTAAAGTTAGGATTCTTGGAGATTTTGAGACAAATTGAGAATTAGGAAAACTTAGAGATTTTCGTTGCAATTGGTTATTTGTGGATTAAATGTTTTGCTTGGAACTTGATATGGAGTTAATTTTGAGGTTTTCCATAGTAGAAACCCATTTGTTTAGAATCTAAAGTTTGAAGTGTCATTCTTGGGTACATGAGCAATGTGGAAAGTCAATTTTGATGATGGGAAATGGTTAATACTTGTTAACAAGTTGATGACCTATGATCTTTGTACAAAATGCTTTGGAACCATCATTTTCCAAACTCTTTGGACTCACATATCTTTTGCTCTCTTTAAGGTACAATGGCAAGCTATATGAGCACTCAAGGAAGCTACATAACTCACCAAGAAAATTGGGGACAACCAAGCTCCTCAAGGATAGGAAAAAGAATTGAGGGAACCAAATTGTAGGGATGGACAAGCAAAGAGATAGGACATCTAACCGAGCTTCGCCAACTAGACTTTCGCCTCACAAGATTCTCATATCAATGGATGAAGCAACATATTCGCAGCTAGCCCGACAATTCCTTGCTACCATCACTTATGAAGAAAAGGAAGGAGGGGAAAGTGGAAGACTTTACTCCCGAATTGGACCAATTAGGTATTCACTCATATTTAATCGATTTTGCGAATTATATGGTTTTCCAAGAACGGGAACATTGAGCGTACCTCCAGAATTCAACCAAGTTTCGTTGCTTTGGAGGAACATTGCCACCAATGAACACTACGACGTCTTAGTAGCGAAAATGTCCAAGATCAAGAACCCAACAATCTGCCATGTCATGAGCCTTCTCGGCAACACGTTGTTTACAAGAGCACACGCCGAATGGTCAAATCCGATTGAGTTACGACTTCTCTATGGAGCTATATGATATAAACTCCACGACCACATCGATAGGTCCATCCCATTTTCCGGTTTTAAATTGTGCCAAGGGTCAGATTTCTTATCGCACCTCATGGGCATATGAATGAACCTTGATCGGTAAGGACAAATAGGATACACATCGGTGGAATGCTCACTCCGCACTTCCGTTTCTCATCCATTGACTTTACCCTCTATGAAGAGCTTCCAGAGAGACTATACATGGACGAAGCATACCTATTGGGAATGAGCACTCACTCATCTATGCTTTCACAAGCGACGACGGTACACCACTTTGTTGCTTCCTCCCCAATAGTCGCTTCATTCACACGGAAACCAACGACGGCATACAATTTCGCCTCCTAAAGAAATTATATTTCAAAGTCTCGAGGCCACAAGCTTATAATCCTTCCGAGTGGTGATCCAAGATACCCCTTCTTCCATTGTAAATACCACTCTTATTTTTCTTTTAATTGTGGTTGTTGGTCTTCTTCGTCGGATTCTATTCAATCACCGAGACGGTGATGAGTAAGTTTGAGGGAGGAGAATGGTTACTAATGATCCTTTTAGTTATTTTGTCTTGTTTTAATTTTTTGAGTCTCATATAGCTTAGGTTCTATTGTTAATAGTTATGGCATAGAAAAAAACAAAAAAATCGAAAAAGATTGAAAATTTTGAAAAAGAAAGCATGTAGTTGCATCTTTCATACTCTTGTTATTAGGATTGAGTCTTGGAGGCATATATGATGCATTTACTTGTGCATGAGGACAATGATTGAATTGTCACGTAAATGAATTTTGTTTAGGAGTGTATTGAAACCCTTGCTAAAAGTATCAAGTAGCATGAGCCGAACCGAAAAAATGGAAAATCCATGCTCGGAACTCTTGGCTTAATTTTTTGCGTCTAGATTGAATCTTTCATGATTTGAATTCAACCTTATTGAACTTAAACATTAATGAGCTTTTGAATTAACCTTGCTTATGGGCTTGAAATACATGAACCATGGTGTAAACACATTGACACTCGGTTGGTCTTATCACTTTGTACCACCCTTAAATAATCCTAGTGGCTATTCTCATTTTAAGGATGGTCCCCCACCTTTAACCCTAACCTTTTGTTTTAAACCCCACATTTTTCTTGATTGAGTGAGGCCTCTTTCGATACATTCATATCTAAAACCCCGTGAGTATTGGGATGACAAATAGGATCCTTCTCAGAACTAGTCTCATTTTAAGGCTAGTATAGATGGGATGGGGTTAGATAAGAGTGTTTATACTTGATGATCATGGGTTGGGAATAATTTATATTATCAATAGTGGGTTCAATGACAAAAACCTTAAGAGAAGAAAAGGGTGAATGTGATACACTTTAGTAGGTAAAGAAAATAAAGAGAAAGATAGCTCGAGTTTGTAAAATAAAGATGAAAGATCCTAAGTAAAGAAAATAAAAAGTCTAGAGTCCAAAAGACTAGAAAGAAAGGATCAACCTAAGTAAAGGTAGATAGAAGAGCTATAGCTAAACAAAAAATGAAGCAAAACTCCTAGAGTGTGTTACTAAAGAGCTAAATGTCTTGTTGGAGAAGTGATTGGTGTGTTTTTAGAGGTTTGTTAAGAAAGAAGAAAGGGTAGAACTAGGGAGTATATTTTGGATGGGAATGAATTATAGAAGGTTAGTCTTTGTACGAGCCAATTGTCCGTTTCTCCCTCGTTTTTACTACTTGAAATGCATTTCTTCAATGAGAGAAAAC
>OVAN01017423.1:0-10008 GCA_900406275.1 Anastatica hierochuntica
AATCTTCAGGGCCTTTTCCCCCCAGCAAAAACCCTTGGTAGGATCATAGGGCCGTGACCGTGATCTCCGATTCTGTTGCTCTGATACCACTTGATGCAACCCTGGATCTTCTGAAAAAGAGATCTGAACTTTTCTTTTGTGTTTTTTTTTTTATTTTCTGATTTTTATGAGNTAGATGGATAGATGGGTTCTTTAGATCAGGTGAATGAACTCCCTTTATGATCTTAAAGAAGAAGCTGTAGAGAATGAAATCTGTAGCAAAAGGTTTGTTCAAAGATGAACAAAGGTTTCACTATCTCTGTGAAGAAAAAAGAAACGAAACTTTTCATAAAACGTTCGATGAATGATTCATTCTAAAGTATGTGCTAAACAAAGTATTTAACCTATTCTACTAAGGGTTTTCTCGAAAATCCTAACCCAAAACCAAACCAAATATGTCGAAATAATTAAACCAAAAAAATAACCAGAAATAATTTAAAATCTAAATCTAAAACTCAATGCTAAACCGAATGCTGTAAACCGACGAGCTGAAAGTCTGCTGACTTCGAAAATTCATAACTAATTATTCCCAGCGTCTTTTCAAGTGATTCCACTTCCACTTGCTCCCTTGATGGCTTAAGAATCTAAAACTTTTTGAATCGTAGCCTGAAACCTTCTGGTTTGGTCGCAGTTCCCTTCGGAGTGATGATATGTCTGTTCTGCGAAAATTCTGATTCACCCAGATTGTAAGCTCCATAACTCTCAGGTCATTAATGTCGTTGTTATGGGACCAATTTCTAAAGATGCTCTGATGAGTAAGCTTTCCAGAAAAATCGAGCTCGTTGCCAAATTCCTTTTGGTCATAAAGATATGCTACTTTGAACGCTCCTACGTCAAAACTGTTTTCTAGGCAGCTTACTCGGTTATCTTGTTGTTTGAGGAATAAGTTGGTCAGGATTGCATCAATGCCTTACTCATATCCATCCAAGAAATGTGAATCCGAGGTTACAAACGAGTAATTTTTGAAGGTGATAGTAGTACGGTGACAAAAATCGTTAAAGGAGACGAAATTTGTTTCCATTACTATAACCTTATATGTGAGATACGTGGTTGTTTAAGACGTTTCACAACTTCAAGTTTAACATGGGTTCGGCGTGAATCGAATCAAGTAGCGGATTCCTAGTCAAAATTAAATTTTCCAAACAATACAGCTTTTGAATTTTTCTACTTTATACCAATCAACATTACAAATCTCTTATTTGGGGATCATTATTAATAAAAAAAAATAGAATTCTCGGGAAAAAGAGGTGGATATATAATATTACACAAAATGGCTGTTAGTTAATTTAATTTGGTTGTGAAAGAGGATTAATTAACTAGAACCAAATATCGATTTGAAGCCGCAATATTATAGTGCGGACTTGAGAGATAATTTTGAATTGTTCACTACAGCGATTTACGCTTGCATCACTCAAGGTTTTTTTTTTCCGGCCATATATTCATTGATTATAATGGAAGCATATTACAATGTGCTTAAACAGACATATGTTGGTATAACATGACAAACCGTTTAATCAGATTTAAAATCCCAAAAGGAGCTATCCGTTATCCCAACTAATTTTGTAACTAGATTTATTCTTTCTAACTTCTTTAACAAATGATCCGTCCTCGACATTGGACTCTCTTCCTACAAATTCGAAGAGATATCGATCGGAGTTGTTAATCCGCATCACTCAAGGTTTTACTTTGCAGTAACATTTGTTTAGTTTGATGAGTTTTATAAATCGAGATAAACTATCAATAATATAATAAATATTCCATTGAAGTTGTAGTTGGTATTGTCGGTAGATATTAAAAATTAAAAACCAACGTCAATAAGAAAATAAATAAATACATGTTATGACATGTGGTTCTAAGGTGCCCATGTCAGGTATTATTATTTTTGTGTCAAAGACTCAAAGCGGGCACTTCATTGATAAAAGTAAGAGTGAACTTGTGGTTTAATAAAAAAACCGTTGAATTAGTTTTTAAGTTTTCTCAAAAAGATATTAATATATTACTAAATGATATTGTGGAGGAATTCTCGACCGAATTCCATTTGATTAATTAATTTTAGTACGCTTGTTCAAGTAAAGACACAAAAGATTTGTTAACCCAGTTTTCGTTACCGGTATATTTGGGAAAGGAAGACACTTTCAACGATTCACTAATATCAAGTGACTACAAAAGTTTGAGATACACACTACAACCACAAGTAATCGTTCCTCTCTATCTAAGACTCACCAAGAGAAATCCGCTAGAAGCTAAAGATTTGAGCTTACAATAAACTTGCAAATGTTGAAGATGAAATGCAAAAACCGAAGAATAAGAACAACAACTTGGACTCTTGACTGTGTCCCCTTGCTTTCTATTATTCAGTGCTTTCCTCTTTCTCCTTAATCTTCTTTAGATCTCTTATTTTCTCTATTGTGTTCTTGTTAGCCTCTTGTTGTTCCTGGTGGCTACAACTCTTCTTTTTACCAAGAAGATGAAAACCCTAAAGCTTATGGGCTTTAAGAGGATTAGCTTAAGCCCACTTAGGAGAGATGATTAAATGGACATAAGTCCACATTATCCACAAATCTCCACCTTGGGCGATGTCTAAGTTTACCACTTTTCTCCTTTGCCTCTCGTCAATTCACCTCAACGTTGAGTTGATATGAGACCTCCGTCATAGTCTCTCCTAATGGATCGTGCTTGCTAACTCTTCGGCTTTACCACCGAAAGCAATCTCATCGTCTTCACAGGCGATGCTATTATCTTAAAGAGAAAATTATGTCGCGATCAGAATTTCCCTAACTTGTCTTCTACTAGACATCACCAGCAATTCACAAGACTTGAACAAAACAAGTAATACCAGGTTTTACCTTTCCCGACTTCACCAATCTTATACCAGACTTGAGCAAAACAGATTATACCAGGTTTTGCCTTTCCCGACTTCACCATTCTTATACCAGACTTGAGCAAAACAAGTTATATCGGGTTTTATCTTCCTGTATTTCAAAAACTTTCACCAGACTTTTGAAAAACCAGGTTTTACCTTCCTGTACTTCACAAGCTTTCACCAAACTTGTGAACAATCATTTCTACCAAATTTTACCAAGTTTTTCTCAATCATGTACTTCATAAGCTTTCACCAAACTTGTGAACAATCAGTTCTACCAGATTTTACCAGGTTTCACCAGTCTTCTACCAGACTTCACAAGTCTTCTACCAGACTTGAACATTGCACCCTTTTGTCGATTTCCCAAACTTGACCATCTGAGTTTTCCTTTTGTAGTGAGATGATAAATCGACAAGAAAACTATCTCAAGCTTCCACTGTCTCAACTTAGGTGGTGAAATTAAGTGTTACCAAGAACCTCTCAAAGTTATTACCAAGTAAACACCTTGTCAACATATCCGCTAGATTCAGGGAAGTATGAATCTTCTGTACTTTGACTGAACCATCCTCCACCTTATTCCTGATGAAATGCACCTTGTTTTCAAAATGCTTCGTTCTATCATGATGATTGGAGTCTTAGCTAAGGAAATTGCACTTTGTGAGTCATAATTTATCAAACCCCAATTCACTGTAGAAAATCTTCAACCAAATTTCATCCTTAGATGCCTCTGTGAAAGTAATGTACTCAACCTTTATGGTTGAAAGAGCTACCAAATGCTGAAGAGTGGATCTCCAACTCACAGTATTACCACCAACCTTGAAGACATAACCAGATATTGACCTTCTCCTGTCAAGATCTGAGGCATAATCTGAATAACAAAACCCTTCAATCTCAAACTTCTATGATTTTTTGAAGGTGAGACACACATCTGAAGCTCCATTTAAGTACCTCAAGATCCACTTAACCGCAAACCAATGACTTCTTCCTGAATTTGCCATGAATCTACTGACCAAACCGACCACGTAAGCCAAATCTGACCGTGTACATATCATAGCATACATCAAGCTTCCCACTGCAGTTGCATAAGGAACTGAGCTCATCAATCGTATTTCTGTAATTATCCTCCTGAGTTAAACTCTTAAGCTTGAACTGTGAATCAACAGGAATTACAGCAACCCTGCAATCTTCCATGTTAAAAGTCCTTAGAACCTGTTTAATGTACCTTTGCTGTGATAACTTCAAAATGCCTTTCTTTCTATCTCTGACGATATCCATACCAAGGATTCTAGTTGCTGGTCCTAGATCTTTCATCTCAAACTTCTCTTTCAGACTTACTCTCAACACTTTAATCTTTTTCATATCCTTTACTGCCACAAGAATGTCATCAACATATAATAAGAGATATACCATATCATCAATGCTTGATCCCTTAGTATAAACACACGGATCCTTCTTGCTCCTTCGGAATTCTTGTGATTTCATGAAATCATCAAACTTCTGGTTCCATTGCCTAAGAGACTGCTTTAATCCATAGAGAGACTTCTTGAGTAGACAAACCTTGTCTTCATTTCCTTTCTCTATGAACCCTTCTGACTGACTCATGTACATGACTTCATCAAGTGTACCATGTAAGAAAGCAGTCTTCATGTCTAGTTGCTCCAATACCAGATCAAAATTCACTATAACTGCAAACATGATTCAAATAGAAACATACTTAACCACCCAATCAAATATCTCATTATAATCCACTCCTTCAACCTGTGTAAATCCCTTAGCTACAAGTATTGCCTTGTATCCAGCCTCTTCAACTCTTGGAATACCCTCCTTTAGTTTGAATATCCATTTACACCATACCATCCTCTGCTTTCTCAGCTTTGGGACAATCTCAAAGGTTTTATTCTTGTCTAGAGATTTCTTCTCCTCAACCATAGCCTGGTTCCAATTCTCCCAGTCTCCACTTCTTCTTGCTTCTACTATTGTCTTTGGTTCATCCAGCTCCAAGCTTTCTGCTGTTGACAAAGCATAAGCTACAAAATCAGAACCTTTAAACCTGGATGGTTGTCTGATAACTCTCTTTTCCCTGTCTCTTGCCAGCAAATAATCATCAAAAGACTCATGATCATTCTTATGTTCCTCTTCTTCCTCAGATTCCTTTTCCTCTTCAGATTCAATTTCAAATTTTGAGCTTTCCGAAGTATCTCCACCTTGACCAGTATAATCCTTACTCCCTGAAGCTTCTCCACCTCGACCGATAGACTCTTGAAATGAACCACTAGGAGTTGGTCCTTGAATCAACTCTATGTTGAACGTGACTTTCTTTTTCTTCTTAGCTTTAGTCACTTTCTTTAGATCTTGTTCTTTGTACAACTTTTCCTCATCAAATACTACATTCCTGTTGATAGTACACTTTCCCTCTTCTGGCAACCACACCCTGTAACCCTTAGTACCCTGTGGATAACAAATGAAGATTCCCTTAACAGCTCTTGGACCTATCTTGTCATGTGTTATGTGTACATAAGAAAAAATTCTAAACCGACTAGATGATTGTAATCAACCTTTGATCCTGACCAAACTTCTTCTGGAATCTAAAAATTCAAGGATTCATTAGGAGACCTATTTATTAGAAAAACCACAATAGTTGCAGCCTCAACTCCCGTTTCTGCCAACATACACCTGATCTTATCAGTTATTGTCATGTTCATCCTCTCAGAAACTTTGTTCTGCTTCAGAGTATAAAAGCAGGTTATGTGCCGTTTGATCCCTGAGACTTGACATAACTGACCCATCTGATTGTTGCATAACTCTAATCCATTATTTGTCTGTAGACACTTTATCTTCTTACCCGTTTGATGTTCCACAAGTTCTTCCACTTTGAAAAATTCTTAAACACTTTATCTTTACTCCTTAAGAACTTGATCCAAACATTTCTTCAGTAATCATCAATGAATGTAAGAAAGTATCTACATCATGACAGACTTGGCTCGTTTGAAACTTAGCCTCATAGATCACTATGAACGTATTCAAGAATACCCCTTTGGTGGTGTGTTTACCTTCGGAAAAACTCTGTTTGTGGGACTTACCAAGCATACACTCTTCACATAAATCTAAAGTGTGGACCTCCTCCGAGTCTAGATAACCCCCTTTGACTAGAAGATTCATGTTCTGAAGACTCATGTGTCCTAACCTAGAGTGTCATCTGTTTGTCAAGTTAACTTCAGCTTTGACTACAAATGCTTCTCCCTTCACAACTGTTACCTGCAAATAATAGAGCCCATCCTGATACTTTCCTGAAATTACCCTCTGACCTTTCCTGTAGAAAGTAACCATGAAGTCTTCACCTTCATACTTGCACCCATGCTTTTCTAATTGGTCATAAGAGATTAGATTTCTACCCATACTTGGCATGTATCTCACATTAGTCAATATCATCTTAGCTCCGTCTGAGTTTATGATCTTAAGCTTGCCCATTTCTTTGACCTCACTAAAAGCGTTGTTTCCCATGAACACATTTCCACCATCAAATTCCTTGACGTCAAACAAGACATTTCTATCTGGTGTAATGTGGAATGTACATCCAGAATCCATGACTCACTCGTTCATGGTGTCTTGTGTACTTGCTGTTAAGGCCATAGGCAACTCTTTTTCTTGAGCAACATTTGTTGAATCAGTTAATTTCCAATGCTTCGTTTCAGGCCACTCTTTCTTGAAATTCCCTTCTTTACCGCAAATCCAACACTCTCTAGGTTTTGGTTGATCTCTTGTCCTAGAATTAGACCTCTTGTCTCTACTCTTGGATCTACCATTCCCTTGACCATAATTCTTCTTCTAAGGTCTACCCCTAACCACAACCAAGCCTTCTACATTTGACTTACCCTTTTCTATGAGCCCTTTTTCCCTTAGCTCAACTTCTTTGGTATATGCAGAACTGGTTACTTCATTTAAGGTTAATGTCTCCTTCCCATTGTTGTATTTAAGTGTATGAACAAGTGAGTCAAACTGTTTTGGTAAGCTAGATAAGACTTGAATCGCTTGATTCTCATTACTCACGTTTATGTTCAAACTCGCCAAGTCATCTACTGATTTTAGAAACACATTCAAGATTCTCCTCCATGCTTTTGTGCTCTTCTATCTTGAAACTAGCAAATCTTTGCTTCAAGTAAATACGTTTGGGTAAGGACTTCATTTGGTAATCTCTTTCTAGAGCCTTACACACCCCTAGAACGGTTGTTTCCTTTTACCTTTCGCAAGATCATATTGCTAAGACAAGAGCATATCAAGTTCTTTGCTCTCTTATCCTTCTTATTTTTCAGCGGATCAACTGGAGAACTCTTAGCTTCTGAGATCTCACCTTCCTTTTCTTTTCCTTTGACAGAAACTGTGTTGGATTCTTCTTCTTTAAGAATAAAATCCAACCCTTAAAGTTCAAGTTGCATAAGCATCTTAAACTTCCACAATCCAAAGTCTCCTTGACCATCAAACTTCTCCACCTCAAATTTACCTTGAACTGGCTCCATGATCAGACTTTATGTGACCCTTTGTTAAACCCTACACTTGATACAATACCCTTGAACCTCCTCAAACAACACCAAACCGCGAATCAGAAACTGAAACTGTTTTCTTCCTTTGCTAAAACTCGATGCTCTGATACCACTTGTAGAGGAATTCTTGTCTGAATCCCACTTGACTAATTAACTTTAGTACGTTGTTGTTTGTTTGATTCAACTAAAGGCACAAGAGATTTGTTAACCCAGTTTCCATTATCGTTACATCTGGAAAGAGGACGACACTCTCAACAATCCACTAGTATCAAGTGACTACAAGAGCTTGAGAGACATACTACAACAACAAGTAATCGTTCCTCTCTATCTAATATTCACCAAGAGAAACCCGCTAGAAGGTAAAAATTTGAGCTTACTAGTAAACTTTCAAGTGTTGGAGATGAAAAGCAAAAACCGAAGAAGAAGAACAACAACTTGGACTCTTGATCGTGTCCCCTTGCTTTCTACTCTTCAATGCTTTCTTATTTCTCCTTAATCTCCTTTAGATCTCTTGTTTTCTCTCTTGTGTTCTTGTTAGCCTCTTATTGTTTTTGGTGCTACAACTCTTCTTAAAGCTTATAGGCTTTAGGAGGATTAGCTTAAGCCTACTTAGGAGAAATTATTAAATGGACATAAGCCCACATTATCCACAGATATTTACGTGCGTGTCTTATTGTTTGAATATAAAAAAAAGAAAAAAATTAGGAACAAAAAATAAACTTTGAAAGAAAACATGGGTGTTAAAATCTTAATTTAAAAATTTTATGGTTAACTCACATAATTTCTCCTCTGAACTCGGATCGATCTACATAGACAAAGATGAGAATATAATACTACTCGGGGCAAAGTACTTTCGACGAAACCTTTCACCACTGAATGTCAGAGATACGCGATAAAAGATTTAGGTTGTCAATCTTTCGAGTTAGACTTTTATAGCTTATCACCATCTTTCAACAGCTGAATGATTGGTCAGCCTTCCGTACGCTCGTCTAAGATCTTCAGAACCTACTTGAACATCTTTCAGGATTTTTCTTTTTTTTTTGTCATCTCACAATTTACAAGCGGACTGTCTAACTCGGGGCTCTCAGAATCTTTTTAATGAATTTTCTTTTGTAGACATTACTCATCCTACTTGGACTACCAACTATGGAGTGATGTTTCAATTAATGTGTGGTTGGTAAGGAAAAAAAACTCATGTAATTTCTCCAAAAGTAATTTAAATTTTTTGTGAAACATTGTAATCTAATTGTTTATCTTTGTTAATAGAGATAGTTACTTTTTTTAGCACTACATATATAGTTAATTTAAAGGGAAAATTGAACAAAAAACAATATATTTGTCTTTATGAAATAAAACAAACTAGGATTTGACCCGCATTATACGCGGGATCATGTTTTATTAATATTTTATGGTAAATTTAAATGTGAATAAACTTTTAAATTCGTGACTTAAATTTGCACATTTTCAGTTAGGGTTAAATATTTCCGATATTGGTTAAAGTTTTTAATATGTGGTTAACTAAATAATATCTTCTTTTTACAATAGAATTAATCTCAATTAACCCGTTATAGATTGAATCATATTTTTCTTTTTAAAAAATTTCAATTATAACAATACAGTGAAGATGGATATGAGTTTATGGCCATAAAGACGGATATGAGCAAGGCCTATGATCGGGTTGAGTGGCCTTTTTTGGAGGCGGTGATGCAAAAGTTAGGATTCGATCCTTTGTGGATTTCATGGTTAATATGGTGTGTACGATCGGTGTCTTATAAAGTTCTTTTTAATGGTCGGCCAACGGGGAACATTACACCCCAAAGGGGCTTAAGGCAGGGAGATCCTTTATCGTCGTATCTTTTCATCTTGTGCACAGAGGTTCTGATTGCGAATATTAAACGCAAGGAAATGGATAACGCTTTAACTGGAGTAAAAACTGCACAACAGAGTCCCGCGATTACTCATTTATTATTTGCTGATGACATCCTTTTTTTTCTGCAAGGCGGAGGATACGCAATGCCAAGCCATTTTGGATGTTCTTCAGGATTATGGGGTAGCATCCGGCCAAGTAATAAATTTTGATAAATCATCCGTTATGTTTGGGCAGAATGTTACCGATCAGACTAAGTCTTTGATAAAAGCCAAGTTGGGTATTTCGACGGAAGGGGGCATGGGTAATTATTTGGGTATTCCAGAAAGTTTAGGCGGACCGAAAAGCCAGATTTTTAATTTTGTTAAAGAACGGTTAGGTGCGAGAGTTAATGGATGGTCTTCGAAGTTTCTATCTAAAGGAGGAAAGGAAATTTTGATTAAATATGTTGCATTGGCGCTCCCTAATTATGTCATGTCATGTTTTAAGCTTCCCCAGGGGTTGATTTCACAGTTGACAACTGCGATTGCCAACTTTTGGTGGAGCTCCAATGGATGTAACCGCGGTCTCCATTGGGTTGCATGGGACAAGTTATGTATTCCAAAAGAGTCCGGAGGCTTAGGCTTCAGGTCTCTCGAGGATTTTAATATGGCCTTACTGGCCAAGCAATATTGGAGGCTAATACAGCTTCCCGGATCGTT